>CM039667.1:1532500-1755000 GCA_022405105.1 Aristolochia contorta | reverse complement strand
CGACAACCCACATGAAAATTGAGCTGTGATAATATCACTCCGGGGCTCGGAAGAGCTCTCAGACACTTAATTCATGCCAGAGATGCCTTTGTACATACTGAGACGTTGATTCGGACAGGGAAGAACTGGGTTTTGGTCGAAAAAAAGGATCGATTTTTAGGTCCGGAGAAGACTGGTTTGTTCCTTATTAGCAACCCATTAGCCAAGACTGATTCTTTTGGAAAGTTCTCAGCTCAGCAGAAAGTACCCACTGTAAAATCCAGACTAATAGCGTCCGTGGAGCAAAGTTTCTTTTGTTAACACACCACCGCACCTGTAAAATGTAAAAACATGGTGGGAGGAGAGGAGAAGAGTGGAGAAGGGAGGAGGAGAGAGGATATGTTGGGAGTCATCAGTCAATCAGTGCTCAGATACATTGTTCTAGTTGTCATTGTTATTATTATAATTCTTATTGATTCAATTTCAATGAGAGAGCGAGATGTTTTCAATTTTTTCCAACTAGTCGTTGCAAATCACGCCTCCATCTTTTCTTGGGGGACAACCCAGAGAACTTTGGACCATGATTGGCTTTGAATTGAAAGTAACCATTATTTTTGCTTAACTTGAGAGGAATCCTGTCTTTTAATTGTAACCAGCTGTTAATGGGGTCCAATGGCCTCTCAAGTCCAAAAGGCGATTTGATAAACCTTTTACAACTGCTACTTTTGGATGGTGAGAGGCATTTGAGCTGGAGTCAATTGCAGAACTGAAGGCCCCATTGTCTCTGCTGCGCTTGGTACTTTTTCCCCGAGCCAACCAACACTTGAAATTCCCCCTCTGTTGGCCCCCCTCTTATTCTCTTCTGCCATTTCCTCGGTGTACTGATAACAACAGCATAAAAGTGCCCATTTGAGGTTGACTCGCCCAGATGCTCCCCCTTCCCCCCTTTCTTGCTCCAAAGATTTTACTTTTACTAAAGCCTGCCGCACAAAAAAAAAAAAAAAAAAGAGGTTCCTTTCTCCATAATCAGCCTTTTCTTTTCCTTCTCATGATGCCTTCTTCAGAAAGTCTAGCCATCTGATACTGCAGCATCTCCCTTTAACTGGTCAGAAACTGACTGCATGCACAATCTACCTTGGACAAAGCATGGCCATGCTGGAGCTGGATAAATTCTCTGTTCTCATACTCACCCAAAATGCAACAGAGGAAGTTCTGCCATTAAAAAGTATCAGTCGTATAAAAATCTTTATTTTTTCTTGGGGATAACCTCAGGAAATTCATAGTGTCCAAATAATTTGTTAAGAGGCCAATGTGGCCCAGAGACAAAAATCAGTTGGGAGAGGGGGACCAAAGGAGTGGTCCAGTGAGTAGCAGTCACTGTTGATCAACTTCCCCTGTTCCTTCACTCTTTTCACCTCAACAGGCTCTGTTTTAACCGTGGCTGGTGGTGTCTTTCTGAAGGCAAAGAAACAGTCTCTGTGAGGAATAATTGGTGTCAACAACCAAAGAATCATAAGAAAAATTTTGCATGCTCTCCAACTGTAAGAGACTAAAGAGGAGAGTTTGCATGTCAAAGGTTGAAAACCAGTTTTCCCTCTTTTAATCATCTCAACCGGACTCCCCGGCTGTCCCTGTCAAATCGGTTCCTACCCCTTAATTTGGATAGTTGGGTGCTTTACATTTCCACTGGCTCTTCCTCTATTAAATGGGGACTTTCTCGGTTTATTCATTGTCTCTTTCAAATCTCTTTCTGCTGCTAGAGAAAAGCGGAAAAAATCCCAATTCCTATCCGCACCCAACACTATGTAGCAAGAAAACCCCCTCCACCGCACAAAAATGTCAGTGACGACTGACGACTCTTCATCTGTTTCCTCATCCTCATTGAAGCGCTGGTGGGTTGAGACGAGACGGCGGAAATTCATCCAATCCAACTATGTAACTCGGTCTTTCTTCTCTCTGAAGTTTCAGAAGATGAACAGGAGAACCCAAGAGGAAACAGCGTCGAAAAGGTTCATCAGAGGAATAAATTGAAACTTCAAAGGGAGTCTCTTTCAGGACCTACTCCTATGTCAATTTGCATAGCTGGTGGATTTGAACGTTCGAGGGACAAGGGCATATTTTTCTCTGTAGCTCTCCCCTCCTGCAACTGGGTGGGACCGGCGTACTTACAAGTGACACACAGTTCGAAGCAGGCCCTACTCATTCGTTACTTGTCTGGAGAAGAGAAGGGGTCCACGGTAGCATTCACATCAGAGAAGACAAGGCCACAAGCTGTTTGCTCTGTGGTCTCACTTGACATCATATGGAGCCCCAACTCGCTTTTCTATTACCTCAGCCTTTCTGTTGGGGGACTGTCATTAAGCCTGGTGTTTGTGGACTGTTTGTGTTTACCTTCCCGTATCGACATAAGGGCAAGAGGACAGTGGCTCTGATCCACTAGAAGATTGCGCCCCATCCACTTGACATTCATCCCAATGTCCAATATTATCCACAGCTAGACAACATACACTTTCAAGATCTTCTACAGGCAAGGGAATTTATTTCTGGGTCCCAGTTACTAGGCGTCCGGAGAAAGATAATGCCCTCCCACAATTCCCTTCTGTTATAAATATCCAGATAACGCGAAAATAATAATTGTGGTAGACGCACGAAGCAAAAACTTTATAGGGATAAAAGAAAATGATAGAGATAGAGATGGTAGGGGGAAAGCAGATATTTTTTTTTTTATCTCACCATTCGGCTTGGGAATGATGGGTCCAAGACTGGATGGCGAAGGCTCCTTCCAAAAGGAATTTATCCCACCATTTGATTCTCTATGTATGAAAATGAACTAGGGGACAACAATGCTTCCCGAGACTCTCAAACTAACCAAGAAACTAGCTCAAAGAATGATTATCAATTGATTCTCTTTTAAGTAATATGTAACACTATTGAAGATAACCCGTGCCAATGGGAGTAATTCCGGAGTTGTTGAGATACAACAAATAACCTTTTCAAGTACACGCCCACATTCCATATTTATGTTACACGTTGCATTGGTCATACCCGGCAAACCATGAGGATCCCCCTGCTGGGCAGAACGGCTCAAACTCTTCCCTCCACCGCTGATCACTAGGACTATCCCCATCATCAAATTTGGCAGCCACATCTTCTGTGTCATATGCAGGAGGTGGTCTCAATGCTTCCTTGGGCAGGCGAGACTCTGCAAGGAACTGGTTGAGAGTGGCAATATCCGTTTCGTGTTTCTTCTTCAGCCTGTCAATTTCTTTGTGTGCCTTTGCTGCTTCTTCCTCAGCCGTTTCAACTCGTTTCTGAATATTGCAGAAACTTTCATTAATTTTTCTTCACAAAAAATGAAGCTAAATTGAAGTTACCAGACACTTTTAAAAGTTAGAAAAGAATACACCCAAGGAAATTTTCCTGTCTGGTAGTAACCATAAACAGAATATAGATGTTTCCAGAATCTCGAACACCACTTGAACAAACAGATAAAATCTTTGACTTGATGGTTTTGTCACATCGGATCATATAAAAGAATAGCAATTGGAGAAAAGCTATTGAAACTACAGGGCGAAAGAAAGACAAAGCAAGACAAAGAAAGCATTCAAGCTAAAGTTGACATCATGCCAGTAAGACCTTTTAATGTAAACAGAGATTCCATTACCTACAGGGCCTGCCCATTAACTCATCCCCTCTTAAACGTTCAATTAGCAAAAGTAGCTCACCTCGGCATTTATCTAACATTCTGCTAGTTCATATGTAACAAAAATCAAAGAAATCTCTGTAAAAGAAACTCTGGACACACAAAGGTCCAAAAACCTCACCTATCACCTGAACCACTTATATATAGTTCAGGTGTCCAACTTAGAAATGTACCTTCAGTTTAGGAAAAAGAAAATAGTTGCAGCATGACCATTCCAATTCTTACTCTGCTAAAAACAAAGTAAAAGAAAATCTCAAAATACTCACTTGAGCAGCTGAAACAGCTTCCTCTGCTTCTTTAAGCCTCACAAGAAGCTCTCCTGCAGCTTGTACAGCTTCAGCAGTATCCCGCAGTTGAGCTTGAAGCCCTTTATTTTCATCTCTCAAGTACCTCCATTCTTTTTCTCTTTCTACTTTCAGAGCCGAAATTTCAGCAGCCAGGGAATCAATGAATTTTGATTCAGCACCTCTAACTCCAGCTTTTACTGCTGCCTTTTTCACATCAGCAATGCCATCTCTAATCTTTCTGTGCCTAGCAAGCAAAGCAATATGCTTCTCCTGAAGTTCTGCATATTGATCTAGTATGTTGGCATGACCCTGCATAGCCAACTGCAAGGCCTCCTTGAGTTCTTCTGAACATTTTCTCTCAGCATCAAGCTCATGTTTTTGCTTCTCCACCAGGGATCGACTGGCTTCTAGTTCACTCCTCAGTTCCTCAGAAAGGGATATCCAATTGCTCTCTATCTCAGTCCAATGACGTCTCTCTTGTTCGAATTTTTCCTCCAGGTTTTCTTCTGTTGTTTCTTGTATTGTACTTAAAACAGGAGATGGGCCACTTGGATAGGTCAGTTGAAGCGGCAGACTTCTTTGTGCTCGGCCAGATAAAGGTGAGGAGTCAACATAATATTGTAGTTGGCTCCTTAAGTCCTGAATCTCTTCAATTAATACATCTCTCTCACCCATTTCAAAATAATTCTTGTAACTGTCCAATTCGTCTTGGACTCTTTTCAATTCTATTTTCATTCTCAAAACCTCTGGATGGTACTCGTACTTCTCTTTCAGAAGCTGCAAACAATGAGATATCATAAGAAAAAGTTCAGAAAAGATAAGAAATCATTCATGATAGCAACATCCTAGCTTACCTTGTGCTCATTAGCAAGTGACAAAAATTCTTCCTCCATGAACTCTTCTGCGGGTAAAACACCATCCATGAGACCCTCAAGCCGGCGGATCTTATCTTCCCTTGTCTGTTCAATAATTGCATTGCATTCACGTTCATGCTTGTATTGTTGGATCTGCAAAATGAAAGCTGTTAAAACAACCGAAGTAAAGAAGATTATTCATTGAAAAATTGAAGAGAGCACCCACCAAGCGGTTTAGCTGGCTAATTTCAGCTGTTTGTTTGGCACACACTTCTTCCATTGCCATTTCTCTCCTGATTGCTCCTGCCAAAACCTTCTCCACAGCCTACAATTAAAATAAGCCAGAAAGACAATATCAAGTTAGTATTGAACAATGCATGTAGATAAAACGTAATCCCGCACATACTTTTTAACTTACTTTAGGGACATGCTTCTTAGATTTCTCAAGAGCCTGACACTCATCAACTGGCACAAGGGGCAGATCATTAACATCATCAGCATCTTGACATTCCTCAAGCTGAGCTGTTTTGTTCTTGCAATAGCTACATATGTATGCAGTGGATGAATCCTCTTGAACAACTTCAATATCCTCTGAAAGAGTCTGTACACCCATATCAACCTTCTCAACAGGATAGACTGATTTGAGATCCACAGGTTTAATTGAAAATCTGAATGAAGACCGTCTGAGGACCCCACTCTGCTGGCAACTGTCAATAATTTGAAGGCCACGATATAGGCTCGCTTCCAAGTGTTCAGTTGGTGACTTGTTCTTACTAGTTCGAGCAAAGGATAAATTAAGAACATCCCCATCCACTCCATCTTTCTTTGATCCTGCCAAGATAGATGAAGTCCTGAGACTTTTCCTTTTATGGGAGCTGATTCTTGGAGACGTACTCAACGTTGGAGACTGAAGAGACAAGTCATATGGTACAATGCTGAGGCTAGAAACGTCCGGAGAAGGGCGAAAAATGCCTGGAGAGGGACTCTCTTCATCTGCCTTTGGCTCATTTGCAAACACTGAAATTTCGTCATTGTTAATCGAATGCCCTCCATTTTCAGATTTAAAGCCTGTGGAAGCATTGGCCCTCCTTGTTTCACAGCCATTACTGCATCCTTCGTTGTCCAGGGAATCAGATTCGGGACACGTAGCTACACTACTGCCATTTACCTCTCCTAGGTTCGTTTCCAATACATGCTTGTCAAGTTGATCTGAAGGTGTATCTTCCTCTTGACAGTCTTCCATATTGACATCAGCCTCCTCAGGGACTTGATTAACTGTTTGTGCATCTTGTGAGACAGGTAGTTCCAGACCCACTTGAACACATAGCCTTTCAACCGCTTCCTCATCAATCTCCATTACCTCATCACCATCTTCATCCATTTGACACACTTTCATTGAAGGATGATTGAGACTCTTTTTCAAAATATTTAAGCTTCTACGTGCATTCCATCCTGTTGTATAGCTTCCATTATTGTTTGGCGAATATCCATTAGATTTCAGCCAAAGAAGCTCATCCTGTTAATCAATTGTAAAACTGGTGGTTAACAATGAAAAAATTTCAGTGACATTACAATATTATAACTGACAACAAAATAGTACCCTAAGTTGGCGTATGACTTCTCTCAAGGAGTTTGTGTCCTCTTCTTTCGCTTCATTCACCACTGCCTTGTTCTTAATGGCTTTAGCTCGTTGTGCAAACCTCAGTGTACTGAATGTCTCGCTCTTGCAGCTGCATTGGTATTTACATCTAAGCAACTTGAATCATGAAAGAAAGCAAAACTATTCCTTCATGTCAGAAAAGAAAGCTAAAGGTGTAAGGGATTCAAAGACACCTTTGCGCTGGAGAAATGGCACATATCATGGCCAATTTTGCATTGCCACCTAAAGAGTCTTGAAGTAGGAATGTCAATCTGGAATCTCTATATGGGATATGCCGCTGCTTTCCTGATTGAGAGACTTCCGCAAGAATATTTATCAGGTTCCTGAAATACCCAGATGAAAACTTTCAAAGTGGCACACATGGAATTATGAAGTAACATGACAAAGACTTGTAAGAGCACTTTGAAACTAGCAAATCTATACAGCTAGCTCCTAATAATAAATTCTTTCGGGACAAATGAATGAATCAATTCATCAGTCCCTTTGCATATGATTAAAATTTTCAAGTTTGTTGGTTTAAAAAGTTTACTTCATATCCATCATATGTAAATTAATTCAATGCTACTATTAATTAGTTAAAGTCTTTTAACTGCACTCAGATTTTTAACAGAAACTGCATGTTTGTGCTCATTGTCAAGCTGAATCTTTATGTCCAAAGTTCAATTAAACAACAAATCATAATTTACGTAACAACAATTGTTGCTACCAATTACAACATTGCACATGCAACAAAAAGTTAATCACCATCAAATACAAAAACTAGGAAGCATACCCGAGCTGTGATAGAGAGCGGTTAATATTCCCTGCTTCCTTCAATCTTTCTCCAGCTGCACCTGTCAATTTTTGTCTTTCTGAACCAGCTAGATCAACAAGGTTGATTCTACTAATTCTTAAACTACTTAGACCATCTGCCACGTTCTACAAAATAAATCCCCAAGTCAGATCAGATGCTTTGCATTCTCAATCAGAACCAAACATGATATACACAACAAAACACCATAGATGGGTTATGTTTTCTAGATGAACTCCACTGTACTTGACAATCTACCGCTAAAACTGATAATGCTAAGACTGACTACAGTCACTGAATACACTTTTTCAAGCACAATTGTTACCTTGCATCGGGACTCCACAACACAAGTAAAAACACTGTGTGATCGAGAACTCTCTGCATTTATACTCGTTGCACCAATTCTTCTGTTTGACAATCCCTGCACAAAAAAAATGTTGCTTGCACTAAAATTTCTGAATTTTCTAAAAGGTTTCTTCTTTTTGTGCGAATTAATTTAAAAATTTTTGAAGTGCATTACACAATGCATTTTTGGCCCGTAAGGATGGCAGCAAAAGGCATACCTTTATCAAGACCTTCATCAAATCCTTCATATCACATACATACTCCTCTGTCAGGGCTTCAACGTAAACACCCGATTTAACATCTTCCCTTATCTGATTAAAAAAGAAGGAAAATAAGAAATGAAAAATCACACACCAAGAACAATAATGCAAGTACAATCTGCAATAATAAGATATACCTGGAGATTTTTTCTACTGGGATCCAACAAATCAGTGATTTGTTCATTATAAATCTGTTTAAGGACAAGTAAAAGACGTCTCATTATTTCATAAAATGACAAACAACTTCATATAACACTGAATTAGTAGCATATCAGCACCTCAAGAAAAGAACATCGGCATTGATAATTTAGCTCTTGGTCTGTATGCTTAATTTTCTCCTGAAAATCAGATTAAAAAATTAGAAATAATACTGCAAACTGGTACGAACTTCCAGGACAGAACCAAGTCTCAGACTTTACTTCATTTATACGCGAAAATAGGCGTTCAAAAACGCGGGGTGTCAATCCTTTTTGATTTGCACTTGAGAGATCATCGTCTGTCAAAGCATTGGGCGGTCCCCACATTGTATATGTCTTTCCGCTACCAGTCTGTAACCACAGAAATTAGCGCTTATACAGTTACATAGATGCGCAAGACTTTCAAGAAATTGCTGTTGACCATTCTTGTAGTCATTTACCACACAAAAGAAATACATATACCTGTCCATATGCAAATATGGAACTGTTAAATCCATCTAAGCAGTTCTCCACAAAAGGGACGCCAACAAGCTCAAAGACGTCTTGCTGCACAACACAAAAAGCAAGAGAAATTTGCGAGTGAGTAAACTATACACGAAAGGACAAGACCAAGCATCCAATTGCAAAAATGACCTCAGATACGAAATGCTAAATGAACAAAAGAAACTTCACCTGAGTGGAGTCCACGTCACCAACAGAATCGAAAGTGAAAACATGATCCAGAATAGATACAGAATTTGCAGATATTTTCTGCACTATTTGATCTCCTTCGTCTTCCTTCTTTGGTCTCATTCGAACTATTACCTGAAAGAAGATTGAGGTAAAAAAATTAGTGACTTCACCAGAAATTTAAAAAAATAAAATTAAATGACGCCATTCAAATTAAGGGTTGCTCTCAAATCCTTTGTTCTGTAAGAAAATGCACCTGAACGCCAGAATCCGAGCTAAGTACGCTCCCATTTTCAGGCACAGTATCCATGCTAAGCTTCCTCTTAAGAGGATTAGGAGGGCGAGGCGGAAGAGGGCTCCGCGCCTTCGCGAGAGGCGGCTTTGATGGTTCGTGAAAGGTATTTGGATCCGGAGGTGGAACATTTTCTGACTTCAGTCTCCGAGAGGAGATCTGCCTCTGTGGGGAAGGACTCGGAGACAAGGAATTATCCGCGGGTGAGATTCCCCTCAGGACTCTGTTCCTGGGCACTGAACTCTTCATGGCGCTCATGAGAGAAGCGAGAAGCAAGAAGCAAGAAGCAAGAATTGTGGGGAAGACAGACAGCGCGTTGAAAATACAAGAAAGCAAATCCCTAATCCAACCCCTAGAATCTAGAGAGAGGGGAATTTGCAGAGAAATGCAAACAACGCCTCCCCGAAAGCCCTAGGAACGAAATAAAAACGGTCAGCCTTTCAGACTCCAGACCTCAGAGAGAGAAAATGTAGCCGTTATGTTTCTCGCGAACGGTGGAGAAAGGGAGGGGCGGAAGAGGGATTTTCTTTGATTTTGAAATGGTATACGTATCTGTAGTTTACTGCATACGACAGCGAACGGCGTCAAGAATCTGCCATTCAAACGTCAACTGCATTTACGAAACTAACCCCACCAATCGTAATTTCAAAAAGTTCGCACGTCTTTCCTCTCCTCAGTCCTCCTTCCTGGCCACAAAAAAAAAAAATAGAAACAAAAAAATTCCATGATCGAAATTGCCAAGTTATTAAATATAAAAATTTCCATTATGAATATTAAAGGAAATAATAGTATTTAATTGGCATATTTGTTAAAAATCTGATGTCATCATACTCTTCTGAATATTTTTTCTTCCCCTCCCTATTATCAGAGTTTTATCCCAACCAGATTATTTTTTTTTTTTGATAAAAAATCCAAACCAGTTGACTTAGCCACCACTGTGAAAAACAATTATCTCTGAGCAAGCTCTTACGATGTCGTGTCTCCTGCTAGTCTTCCAAGGAAAGAAGATAGACTCTCACGAGAGTATTAGTAGGCTTTCTTCCAAGGGTGTTCTAGGCATTTAGATAACGGATCTGGATCAAGGGAGCATCGACAGAGGTGATCCGCGTAGTCATGTGATGTGATAAGGCCGAGCCTTGGACCTTGGACCACATCGAATTCAAATTTTAAAGAGTATTTAACATGTCGAAAGTTAGAAAATTGCTCTTCAATCTTTGATACAGACTAGGAGAGATGGGTAAAAAAGAATTGAAAGTAATTTTGGGTAATTACTTCACAACCTGTCTAATTAAACTATGGCACCAAATGTACATCATACACTACAACAAATCATAATGAATCACAGGCTACGTCTGCGCCTGCATTCCCGCCCGATGCATCATCTCTCCCGGACGCTTCCTGAGACGTGCTTTTAAGCAAAAAATAAACTGCTGCCGCCGATCTTTTCCACAGCAGCAAATAAATAGTGCATATACACATTGTGTGTGTGCATCCACAGTTGGAAATGCCTGGTCATGGAGTTGGAAGCTCCAACAGGGAACCGATAAGAGCTCACACTTTCCCACCAGCTAAATGGTCCATTTTAAGAGACCTCGTCCGATGTCCCAGACTCCTGAATCCTCCCCCCTTCCCCAAAGGGGAACATTCTCCCAACTCAGAACCCAGGTTTTAACAAAAGAAAGCAAATAGTTTCTTCGGTTAACTGACCTGCTCCCCAATTAGGTCCAGACCAACCGCCAGAAATGTAATTCCCTGGAACAATAGAAAGTAGAAATGGATCCCTTGTTCTGAGAGTAAGCTTCTGGCTGATGCAGTCAAAAGAATAAATGCCAAAGCCAGCTCTTTTCTGTACAATCGGTTTATCCGCTTTTTCCCATTTGGATTTGTGAGCTCTAGTTTTGTCAAATCTTCAAGACCAGATTCGGAGTTGGCCCTAAACAGACCACCACCCAATGCTTGGTTCTCGTTCTCGCCCTCAACAATGGAAGCTAAGTCTGACTCTGAAGACCTTCCCAGCTTCTTTGTGACTATCCATTCATAGGAACTCCCGAATTTGAATAACCCAGATATCATAGCATTGAATTTGGTCACAGACATCGTGTTCTCGAAAAGGAGATAAGGGACAATGAATGGGAAAGACCCTGGAGACGGAAGAATGTTCAAGATGGACATAAGACCTGGCACATAACATACAACCCATGTGGATAGATGGGCCTCTGGCAAGAACATGGAGAGCGGTAGTATGATGCAAAAGAGGGTGAAGGAGTAAAATGGGAGAATAAGTTTCCGCAACAGAAAGAAAAGAAAGATCAAATTAGCCTTCTTGGAGACGCTCACCTGAAAGCAAACCAAAAATCTGTTAGTATATGAAAGGGCACATATTGAACATGCAAAAATCATCACATGAGTCAAAAGGTTCATTTTCGCAAACCAATTCACAGTTTAACCACCACTTAATTATCATCTTTAACTTTCATGAACTCATACTATGCTGAGAATTCCCCCTAATAGCCACACAGATGGCAGCAAGAAGGGTTTCCAGAATGGTCAAGGCACTGAAAGGAGTAGTGGGGAAACGTTCATCACTTACTCTGATTCAGCTGCTTCTCCCAAATTAGCTCCTACTTATTAATGATTAAAACCTTTTCTTTTCCATTATTTTATTCACAAAATCACTGTGAGCGCATTATCCATGCTTTCTTTGGTCAAAATCTTAAGAAATAAGAAATGTAACTTTGGACTAGCCAAAAACCTACCAAGCAGATGCAACAACACTGGTTTTCTTGGTGCCAAAGTTCTGTAGTCTTACCTTTGAATGAAGAATATCTAAAAAGCACAAACGAAACAATTGCATGGGGCCCGAATGCCATCTGTGTTGTTGTTTCTTGTAAGCCTCATAGGACTCTGGCAGTTCACATAGGCACTGCAAAACGAGACAAAAAAAAAAAATAGAAAAACAATTAAACCATCTGTTCTTAAATAAAACTTTTCCTGAAAAAGGAATCTATTACAGTTGGTGAATCTTAAACAAACCTTTACATCATTAAGAAAAATAAATTTCCACCCCTCAAGATGAGCACGGACAGCTATATCCATGTCCTCCACTGTAGTCCTCTCTAACCAGCCACCACACCCTTCAAGAGCTTTGATTCTCCACACACCAGCAGTCCCATTAAAGCCAAAGAAATTGATAAAAGTGCCATTGACTTGTTGTTCAACTTCAAAGTGAAAGGCTAGATTGATATTCTGCAGCCTTGTCAGCAAATTCTCATCCTTGTTTACAAATGCCCACCTAGCCTGAACCAGTCCTAGATCATCACGGCCCTTCAAACAGTGTAAACGAGAATGAAGTTATTTGAAAAGTCCACATATACAAAGAGTTAACCACTATATAGGTCTCATGCAAATAAATAATATGAAATTTGTTCTAAAACTATAATTAGGACATTCAAACCACGTGTCGCCCAAACTCAATCAATAAGTTGCAACAAAATCTTTGCCATGCACTGGGTTCATCTCTCTATGGAGTTGATAAAGATTTCATCTCTTCAATTTAAAAAATTTACTGCTCTATTCTCTATAAATGGATAGCATTTTGCATCAAAACAAAACGGATAATGAGCATTTGATCTAAATTCCAACAAAAAGAAACCTGTTGAAAAACCAGAGCATAGTCCATAAAACAAGATCAATTTGTACAAATTCTAGAGCAGAAGATGTTCTCGGTGCTTAAGCAATTAACGTAATTGCTTTTATAGCATATGTATAACCAATACTAAGATCATAAAGTCCATCAAAGTTGCTCAAGACTGGGAAAAAACTTCATTAATAGCTATTTTTTCACAAAATAGTGGTAATAAAGTAATAGAAGTGTGCCAACAACAGGATATCAATGGGTGCTGCTGCAACCAAGAATGGAAGCCAGATGGTACAAACAAAGGAACTAATGCGGTGCATCAAATTTCCTAAAATTAATACGAAATTAACTAATACAATGCAGCATTTCAATGGTAGTAACTTATAGCTCACAATTTAATAGTACCTTAAAATGTGGTACAGTTTTCTTCAAGAAATCAGGTCCAGGCTGAAAATCTGCATCAAAGATAGCTACAAATTCATAGTCCTTGACATAGTCACAGCTCATGGCAGATTTGAGGTTTCCCGCCTTGTAGCCAGTGCGAATGAGTCGGTGTCGATACAAGATGCGTACCCCCTTCTGTTGCCACTTTTGTACTTCAGCTTTGATAAGAAGCTGCACCTCTGTGTCATCAGAATCATCTAGGACTTGTACAAGCATTCTCTCTTTAGGCCAATCTTGTACGCAAACTGCAGCAATTGATTGCTGGTAAACCTGTTTGTCATTCAAATTGAATAATGTATGTGTGAGAGACAAACAGAGAATATCACGAGTAATAACTGACTCGTGCATACTAATAAGCGTTACAAGAAAAAGTTCTTCTAAAACAAACAAGCTCTGCAAGCATGCAATGTATTCTACTCTATGTGCACAATCAAGAGATTTTGACTCTGTCACCTCAAAAGTAAGTGATTATCTAAGTGCAGAACGCACATCGGAGACATGCTCCAGATATATAATGGACCACATTATTGTGTTATGAAACAAAGGCCATAAGAAACACAGTGATATTCTTCCATCAAACAATAGAATAATTAGCAACAACACCTCGGTGGAACATAGAGTACAACCGTATCAGGCATTATCTCTATCTGGCCCACAGAGGTGCTAACTCCAAACATCTAAGGCTGAAAGACCAAATTAGAGTAAACCAAACAGGATGAAAAACATAATTTGCACCATGTTAAGCTATTCTACTCCCTCAAAAGAGTCCAAAAGATACTTTGTTCTGAATTTTTGTCTTTCTAATAAGACTACAAAAATAATTTGCTCTCAGAAGCCAGCGGCCAGTAACCTTCCAAAAGGAGTTCTACGCACAAATGAGAATCTTTTTGAATCTATGGATGCATATATTCAACAGCTACCAATTGTAAACCTTTCTCTACGATAAAACCTCAAATTCAAGGACAATGGTAAGAGCTATAACTTTCAAAATCTATTCCCTGTCTTATTGTCTGAAGGTTTGGGTTATTGTAAACACCATGTCCCCTGAACGGTTAATTCCAAACTAATTTAAGCTACTGAACATCGGTTTTGCAACAGTAACTGAAATAAGAAGATTTACAATTGCATTAAAATTGTGAATGATATTCTACCTGGTTGCATGTTCTAAGCAAGTAAACAATGCTGCATGAAAAAGAACTCAAATGTTATCTGTCTTAAATTGGAGAATGCACCATTGCGTCCAATTAGTTCATTGGCTAAAAGAATAGAGTTATACACTAAAAAACAACGGGGAACTTTTCTCTAAAGTAAAGAACAGACAAGAAAGAAGTTATTACGTAAGTTCCGACATTCAGAGAAAAAAAAAAAAAGCAAGCAGCTTCCTATGGCATTGTCAGGTCCATCTTACGGGAAATTCAAACTATCCAGACAGAGGAGAATTTTTAAGTCCCTAACTTATGGGAGCCAAAGAAAGTTTTGCATCGTGCACTTTGCAGATAACTGAATATTAAAAAACGAGGTAAAATTCGAACTTTTATGGAATTGAATAAAAATATGTACACCTGGATCAAAATATGAAGAGTTCTGTAAACGGATTTAGAAGACGACTCGTAAAAGGATAGGGATTAGAGACCTACATCTTCTTACCTCCCTCTCATTACACATGGGTATCTGCAGAAGTACCATAGGATACTCCTCGGGATCCGCATTCTCAACGTCACCCCCAAACTCCACCTGGGCAACGGGCTTCACTTTCCGAAACTTTATCCAAAAACACCCCAAGACCAATACCACCCGATCCACCGACTGAATCAGAAAGAGGACAGTACAGAGATCGGCCATAGCCTGCAAGGGCGGTGCCAGGTAATTGGCCCTCGCGTAAAGCCAATTGGCGTACAAAATCCCCAGCAACTCGGCGGACGCAGAAAGCGTGGGTGGACTGAAATGCCATCCTTTGAAGTAGGCAACCAATTCAAAAATGAGGAGGAGGAGGACAAGAACCAAAAAAGCCTTGATAAGCCTGTACAAACGGGTGGGAGGTCTATCCCTACGGCCGCGAGGATCGTTGGTCGAGATCCGGCGGTTTGCGGCGAGGATGAGGGAGAAGGAAGAGGAAGCGAGCCAGGAGAGGGAGTTGAAAGCTTGCTGAAGCTTGAGGAGTAAGATGTGAGAAAGCTGGCGCGCATTCCTGTGGCGCGACTTATCCACGGTGAGATCGTCGGTAGTTCGGTCGCCGGGCGATAGGATCTCGACGGCGGACCAACTGGGTTTGTCGTGTTTGGCGTCGAGGAAGGAGGCGGAGTGGTGCTTTTCTCGCTCCTTGTTCCACCATTCCTGAAACTCGTAATTGGGTGGCGGAGGCATTGAGAGACAGGAATCTAGGGTTTGAGAGATCCGCTTTCTGTATCAGTACCCGTAATGCGCTTTTCTCTTCCGTATCGCTTTTTCTTAGGGCGAGGGGACTCTTTCGGTGCGCAGAGATCAGTCGGCCATTTTTGTGGCTGAACCGGAGGAAGGGGGTGACAATATTAGCGGTGTTTGATAATTTGACCAGGGTGCGTAAAACCGCCAAAATGGAGAAGGCGATTGGAGGAGCCGTTTAAGGACGGTAGATTAACGGAGAATGCCCGTCGGACTTCAGTCACTGACTGCTACGACACCCCCAACCGTAACATGGACATGTCACGACTTGTCCCCCGTTCCACTTACCAAACTCAAAATAACTCCACGCCGGATTGAGAGAATTATAAATCAAAACTCCCCCTTGGGTATGATTCGTATGAATATTTTTTTTTTCTGAATAAAGGCAGTAAATTAAATCGCATGATTAAATAGTAAAAGTAAATAATTGAATATTTTAATAATCTACTCTTGGTACCATTGATGACATGTAGTGCATCTAGTACGTAATAACAGCGGGTAAATGCTAAATGCTTAAATTTGGAGAGGAACCCCAGGTAAGACATTAATTTTAAGGAGAATTAATGGCACATACTTCTGTTCGAGAAATTGTGGGTCAGCAAATTCTTCTGGCAGCTAGAATCCTGGCCAGTTAGATTGTGTCCGGTAAGCGCACTAAAATCCATACAAGGAACCCAACATGCATCTTCAGAGAGTTAGAGAGAATCGAAATTCTACGTACAAATAAATTAGAAAGAGAAGAAAGCGCTCACTTCTTTATCTTTGGTTTGTTCGCTAGTAATTTTTCTATAAGGGCCTCACCTGGTGCATTGAAATCTGGCGCAGTAATTAATATTCGTCGACTTAGGTCTCTTCCATTACGAATGAAATGAACCTCCTATATATTCTGAACCGTAATTCTAGTGGCCGCTAAAAGGAATGGTTCAAAGGACTACTTCCATAACATTCAAATGCATCCGATGTTAAGGCTAGTATTCTCGATGCCGGTTGCAGCTTTATCAGTACCATTATTGCGATTTGTGAAGAGAGGTTGCTAATGTTTGAAGGCAACCAGAATCCTCTACCCACAAAAAACCAGAAAGATTTATTTTACGTGTCTTGTAATTAATTAAGATTTCTGGGGAAACGAACAAGAAGTCGTTGTAGTATAGTGGTGAGTATTCCCGCCTGTCACGCGGGTGACCCGGGTTCGATCCCCGGCAACGGCGATTTTTTTTTTATTATTTTGCAAAATGCTAATCTCGTACGGTAAATTTCTTTTTTTTGTTCGATCATCCTCTGAGCTATTTATTGAGATATAAATACTTCTACTCGCGGGTTCGCTCCATAACTGTAGCTAGCAGCCAACTATCATCCACCAGCTAGAGAACGGTGCCCGACGAGAAGAGAGAGAATCTACTTTTGGTTTATCATTCGAATGTCCTAGGAATAATTGCGAAATCTGTACGTTGACTTTGAAAAAAGGCTGGCTTAATAATCTATTGTGCATGGCAACGTGAGATTCCGAGAAGGTTCAAACTCCATCCACCTTTT
Organism: Aristolochia contorta; assembly: GCA_022405105.1. Taxonomy (NCBI): domain Eukaryota; kingdom Viridiplantae; phylum Streptophyta; class Magnoliopsida; order Piperales; family Aristolochiaceae; genus Aristolochia; species Aristolochia contorta. The sequence goes on along the minus strand of CM039667.1, from coordinate 1,737,929 downwards.
GATTAATCAAGAAAGCGAAGTCGAGTTCAAACCCTTCATCAATATTGTTCAAACTCCTAATTGGCTTCCAGCTTCTCCTACGACTATTCTTTCAGACCTACCTTGAGCACCAAATTAGCCAGCGCCGCCAGACCTGCATGATGTGGTCGTCAATTAGTCGGTCGATCGATGTGGTCATGATGTTAGTTGTTACATGGCATGGTTCAACTGGGAATTGTGGGTGATGGATCGCCTGGATCAGTTGGTCCAATGCGGGTAAATCCACGTCTCTTTTGTACGTCTCTTGGGGGCCAGTGGTCTAACTCATGCAGTTGGTGGTCAAACCTATTTGAGAGGGTTTGGACGTCGCTTCACTGAGTCAATTAACCGGATAGAGTTTTACAACATTGATTGATTGCTATACTGGTTCTAGTAAATTATTTTGTAGTGACGATGAAAAATATTCTTGTAAGAGAAATCTGTGGCATGTAGCTAGTTTTGGCGGGTGCCCCGATGCCCTAGCTGCTATAAATTTCTAAAATTATAGATACGAGACGTGTGATATATGTGTCTCGTATTTGAATAAGACCACATGAACCTGTATGGAGAAAGGTAAAAAAACGAAGCCATGCCATGAAAGCAGGTAGGGGCAAACTCAGGTTCAGACTAAAGCGATATTGACCGATATATAAGAAAGAAAGTGCATATTATGGGCTGCTGCTCATGCACTTGATTTGGGACGTCGTCGAGAGTCGTCTACAAATTACAATATTGACGCCTTAATTTTGTTTCTACCAACTCTGTGAAGCCTTTGATCAGAATTCAGATGGCCCTTGCTCTCGTCGCTCTCACCGACAAAACTAAAACAGGAAAAAGCTAAACGCAGGGCAGCAGATGAGCAGACAGCTTTTATTTCTCCTTCTTCCCCTCTTTTACGTTCTCGCCATTTTCAGATTTCAGATCCGCTCAGAAAAAAATTCCAGATGGAGATATATAGTACCCAGTGGATGGTAAGTAGGTAGACTTGCTTTCCAGACGAAGAACGCGGTTTCCCAGTAAGAGGAAACCAAAGGGCCGGTTTCGGGTATGGAGTAATCAGGACTCATTACCAAGTCAAGATGTCGATTCCCCATTTTGTTTCTTATATTGCTGTTTCTTCATCCATCATCCTTCTCTTTATCCCCTCCATAAATGCGAACGCTTGAAAGATATAGAGTGAGGATGACATCTGCTGCAGCTTTGCATGTGAAGAGACTTTTTCAGATGTGGATCATGCAAGTTGATTTAAACAAGGGAAAATAAATATTTCCTTCCATGCATGATTTCGACAAAAATCAGATTCTTCGTATATATGCTTTTCTCCCTAGCTCGCCATTTTTTATTGAACATGTCCACAGTTTGACGACTGAACACATCAAAGTAAGTATTATTCGAAAAATTAAACATTTCAATCAAATGAATAGCAATAGAGACGATTTTTTTTTTTCACATCTTGAACCTATACAAGACTATTAAAACGTAACCAAAAGTCAAGGGAGCAGCTCATGACGTTCAATGGTCTACGTCTTCCTAATCGATGTACTTAATTAATTTGTTACGTAAAGGAACCATGTTATCCCATGAAATGCGATTTAACCTTAATTTAGAGGCATATATAATATATATTATAACAATGGAACCCTATCAATGGTCTCCCTTTCTCGAAGAATGTAACGTTGTAACAAATTATATGAGCCCTTTTTAGTTTCAACCCAAAACAAGTACCCTAAAAAGGACGGGCTCCTATAATTTTCGCTGCACGCCTATGTGACTGCTAATAAGCAAATTCATGCACGAAATCTGGCAAAGACGCGAAGTTTTAGTCCATCTGTCTCAATAAAAGTCTTCGGTTTACAAAGATTAATTAATTAGCTGATATCTCAGTATACCGAACCTTCCTCATGTATACATCAATCATGCTACCGAAATTAAATACCTAGCCAACTCGTACCTGATAGGGCCCTATGTTTTATTAAATATCTAATTAACAATCAATAATAAATCGGTTGGCTAATTAATTACCAAAAAAATTACAAAGTGCTTGTGGACTTTCAGTTGATCAAAAAACGATAACCAATATTACTCTATTATTCAAACTTTGTAATGTTATTACATCGATCCTTGTCTAACGCATTGTTATTAGTGTCAACTAGTGGAAATGTCATAAGTGTATTTGTTCCCTTGTTATTAGGAACTTTAAAATAATTTCAGGATAGGCCAGACTGGCCGGATATACTTTTAAAGAACAACCCCAGCAAAACGTGCAGATATATAAAAAACAGAAAGACAGAAGTCAGTATAGAGCAGTATGAGGGGCCTACTGGACGGATTCAGCCATTTGAGGGTTGAATGATTTTTTATGAAAGACTCTGAAAAGCTCGGCTGGAAATTATGTCCGAAGAGGGATCTGGTCAACAAAGGGTAGCATTTAGCAGCGAGGGAGCTGGGAAGTTTGGAATTTGGAACTGATAATCAGTCCCTCTCGCATGTTTCTGGAAAGCTGGAATTACATTGACTGGGGGGTTTGTTTGCAACTCGATCTTTAGAAGAAGAAGGCCGTGGAGATTTCGCGTCGAGTTTGGGCCCGGGCTCTTGTTTTTGTGTGAGATCTATTGGCTTCTCGTAGTCGGGAGCGGGGGGGAGGTGGCGCGCGGCAGGGAGTGATGGTGCGAGTGTGGCGTTCTGATTTTGTTCTCGTGTTTGTTTTGCTTCTTTGCATCGCAGAGTTGAAAACAGAAGGGCAAAAGTTGCCGGATGCTGAAGGTACGCAGTTGTTTCTGTTTCTTCCTCGGAAAGCCGGATTTTTTTCTTTGTTTTTTCCGACTGCTTTTGATTGCTCGGGGTGAAGTCGAGCTTTCCTTCTGTTCGCTGTCTTTGGTACTCCTGAAAATTCAAAAGATTTAATGAGATTGTTCAGTCTTGTTAAATATGCCTCTGAGAAGATCATCGAACGGTTTTTACCTGAATTAGTAAGTTGGAGGCGGGAATCTATCTCTCTCTCTCTCTCTCTCTATCTCTCTGTTTCTCTCTGTGAGACTGTGTCTCTGTTTCTTTCTCTCTGTTTTATCATTCGCTTCTGAACCAAGCTGGTTTTTTGTATGGCTTTTGGTGTGGTAAATTATGGTGTCTCGCTTTTTCGTTTCTGATGAAGAGAGTACTATCGACTCTCTCCTACTCTCACTTCGTGTGGCTTCCGCTCCTTGTTTCCAAATTGCAATTCGAAGCACTGCAACTCCGCCTCGATGATCAGACAAAAGGAACTATTTTCCTAGAGAGAAGAACAAAATCATCCATCCATTCCTCCTGTTTCGATCAGACAGTTGTCAAGAACTCTCTCTGTTCATCTCTTTCTTCTTTTAATTCTTGTTAGCTATCGGTTTGTGGTCGAGAACACGACGAATAATCCGCCTGTTCTAAGTAACGCATATCTCCGATCCAGAAAATGCCGCCTTTTTGTTTTTTTTTTCTTTTTTCTGGTCATCCGCCGGCGCCGGAATTGACGGACCGGCGGGCAATTCTAATTGGAGCATGTCGCATTCTCAGACGAGGAAATATTGTACTTATCGATCCCGCCGGACCACTTACTATTCAAGCCAAGATCTTTACGAAGAAAAAATAAAAAAGGAAAAGGAAATGCTACAGTCCCCATCCTTCGTACGAGTCAATCTAAACCACTGATGTCTAGGATTTATCTTTTTAGAAGAGCGACATCCCTGAATCTGGAAACGACCCGGACCTGCTGGCCTGTTTAGGTTTGATGGACTTAACCGAGCCGGTGGGTTTTGGCCTCTGGGCCACGTTTTTGACGTCGACCGGTTTAAAATTTTTGAATGGTTACTTTTGCGTTTATGGGTGCTTTTGGCGCGCGGGTCGAATGAGCCGATACGGTAGGAAGGCTAAAGAGTCTTAATTAGCTACTCAGTACTGACATCTTGCGCCTCGCTTTCTCTTCTGATCTTTGAAACCAGTGAACGTACTGCAAACTATTGGACGTAAGTTGGGGAAGACGGACTGGAATTCCAGCGTAGATCCTTGTAGTTTAAGGCCGCCGTGGGTGACACCAAAGCGGCCTGAGGATAAAAATTTTGAGAACAACGTCACCTGCACCTGTACCTACGAGGGCTCCACAGTTTGCCACGTCACTAGAATGTATGATTTCCTCAAAACTCTTGTTACTCGTTTCATTTGCTATATATGCTACTAGCTGTTGAATTCGGCGTTGGCGTATAGGTCGTAAACGTTGCCTTGGCATCTGTGTCACAGCGCTGCCTCTAGTATACTGGCGGTTCTATAGGAAAATCTAACGTGACTTTTTGTTATTTTACATTCTGCATAAGATGCCATGTAACTGCTACAATGAAAAATGGCGGCACTTTTGCGTCTGTGACTCGAATTGCCTTCTTTTGTGGATCATTTGATTGATTTCAGTGCGCTCAAGGCTCAAAGTCTCAACGCTGTACTGCCGGAAGAGTTTGCTAATTTAACCTTCCTTCAGCAGCTGTAAGTGGTCTACTCTCTATTTATAATACTCACTCTACCACCATAAAGAATTGAAGCTAAGTGCGTATTATGACAAATGGCTTTGTTTGTTTTCTTTTAACAGGGATCTCACGCGTAACTACCTCAATGGCTCCATTCCTCCGCAATGGGCTACTCTTCCTCTTATTGAATTGTAAACCTTCCATTTTGATCGCTCTGTTGCTCTATTAACTTATTCCAGTATTCGACAGCCTGTAACTTTAAATGCTTGCCTGATGTATCTGCATGTTAGATCACTCCTGGGGAACAGAATCTCAGGAACTATTCCGAAGGAGCTTGGGGAAATTAAAACGCTCACTGGACTGTACGTTATTTGACAATTTTTCCATTTCTTTCTATACAAAATCAGAAGTTGCAAACTCTGGAATTACAAGTGTACATGCATTATCATCATTCAGGGTCATTGAGGATAACTTGCTTGGAGGTCCCCTTCCTCCAGAATTGGGTAAATTGGTCAACTTGCGGAGATTGTAAGACTTCTTCTATTGTTATTATATTTTTCAATGATGTCCATCAAATTCATTGTGTTCTATGAAAAATATCTTCTTTAACCATATTTCTGCTGTGTTTGCCAACTCAGTCTTGCTTCTGCCAATAATTTCACTGGTCCTTTGCCGACAGAACTTGGAGAGCTTAAAAATTTAACGGACTTGTGAGTCAAATATATTCGTTGTAGCTACTTCCATTTCGAAAATGAGAAAAGCTGAAACTTTAGTTTATGTTTGCAGTAGAATTGACGGGAGCCGTATATCTGGGAAGATTCCTGACTTTATAGGGAACTGGAGAAACCTAGAACGATTGTATGTAAATTCGTTTAAACTGAATGGACAATTCTTTTTAAACAAAATTTTCCTTAACATTATAATTTGAATTATTGCAGAGATATGCTAGGCACATCCATGGAAGGACCTATTCCTTCTAACATTTCCCTCCTGCGCAATCTAGAGGAACTGTAAGAATTTCTACCTTCAACGTGATGCATGTAACCTTTTATGAGATTTTCTTGGAAATAAGATGGTAAAATCCTCTATATATATTGTAAATGGTCGTATCTGACCCACTTATATATTTCCAGGAGGATATCTGACCTGCATGGATCAAGCAATCGTTTCCCTCCCCTGGAAAATTTAAGCAAACTGGAGTATTTGTGAGTAATATTTTCTGAAATTTATGGCATAAACATATTCACTCTGTATTGTTTCACTTGCTCACCAGAAAGTTTTACTCTTGGATATGAGGCAGGACATTGAGGAATTGTTCCATTTCTGATAAAATCCCACCATATATTGGCACCTTGAGTGTTCTAAAAAATTTGTAAGTTGAAGCTTTTGAGCATTATTACATCAGTATGTGCAGTTTCTGAAAATACAAAATTATGGTATTGAACTATGCAATTTCCACATTTGTGTTTTTACTCCCCATTTTCAACATGGCTATGGCAGCAAGGCTGATAGCTGGGAATCTAGGACTGTCAGGTTGCTTGGATAGGTTATTATGTCAAATATTTACTTAATGATAAACGAACAGTTTAAGGATTGGTCTTCCAGAACTGCAAGAAGTGAACAGATGTGTTCTACTTGCATAGCCTAATCATCTGATTTTTATGTTGTCCAAGCGTTTTTTTATCTGTAGACATCAAATCTCATGAGAATCAATTGCCTGTTTGCACTTTTAAGTATATAATAATTATTTCTGGAGTAATCCATTCAGTGATTATGGCAGCTAAAAAGACATACCAATATAGCTAAAATTAAAATCAAGTTAATCTTGCAAACAAGTTTATCCAGTGTATTTTCTTATGACATTCCTCCAGGGATCTCAGCTTTAACAACTTGAGTGGTGAAATACCTGCCAGCTTTGATGATATGGGCCGCCGCATTGATAATCTGTGAGTATTATGGAACACTAAAACTTAGGCCTTTGCCTTATCATATTTTTCTGAGTAAACTTACTTCTTCAATTAAACAAGTAGAATTAAACAAGTAGAATGTACTTCGAGTTTCTTGTGTTGATGTGGACTCCCTACAGTGACATCCTGGATCTTGTCCTCAATCACAAGCTGTATGTTGTTTCCTGTAGGTATCTGACTAACAACATGCTTACTGATAGAATACCTGATTGGTTCTTTAGAAGCGGTCAAGATTTGTAAGTATTCACTATATTGATGTGTCAATTTTTTTTTTGGCTTGTCTTGTTTAGCATTATGCACTTCCCCTTTCACCTTGGACAAATTTACCAACTTTTTTGCTTTGTCTTTTGAAGGGACATATCATATAACAATTTTAACGATTCTCCTCCACAGAGTAGTTGCTCTCAAGGAAAGCTGTAAGAGATACTCATATGCTCTTGGTCATTTTCCATTGCTACTTCCACTTTTCTTTTGTTTTTCTTTCTAATTGGTTCCTCGCACATAACTTACAGGAACTATATCGCCACTATTTCCTCAACTCAAGACAGTTCGTAAGCTTCTTTCTTAAAGTCAATCTCTTGGATTGAACTACATGGATACTGACGTCCAATTTCCTTTATATCCTATGCAGGTTCCCAACATGCATGAAAAGGAGCCTGCCCTGCTCAGGGGAAGCAGAAAGTATGTGCTTTTTTTTGCATTGGTTACTCTGTCTCTTGCGATTATGAAGCTATCGTCCTAACAATTGGCATTTGCTTATGTATGTAAGCACATGGAAAAATTGATAAGCTTCACCCGTTTTTAGGACTAATCTAGCTATAACAAATGCAGATTATGAGATTTTTATTAATTGTGGTGGTCCAAAGTTGAATATTGGTGAGCACGAATATGAAGCAGATGTGCAATCTAGGGGTCCTTCTGTATTTTATTCTACAGAGAAGTGGGGCTACAGCAGTACTGGAGATTTTGTGGGTGGATCTGACGCACCTTACCTCGCATCAAACATATCAACTGTGACTTCATCTGAGAGTCCAGCTCTTTATGAGACAGCTCGCCTAGCACCTCTATCTCTCAAGTATTATGGATTTTGCTTGCAAGAAGGAAATTATACGGTTGGGCTTCATTTTGCAGAAATTGTATTCACAGATAATGAAACATATAGCAGTGTCGGGCGGCGCTTATTTGATGTATCTATCCAGGTACTTATGAATTTCTAATATAAAAATGGGCACCTCAGTACAGGTGAAAAGAGGATGTTCAAATGAGGAAAAGTTGAGCCTTGCAGTTTTTAAGACTTTTTTTTTTATTGGTATCACATTATATCAAGCATCCAATTGTATTTGATCAAAAGAACACACACTTTCTCAGGTTTTTAATGTTTCCCAAATGGCAAGTAGTTGATCATTTTCAAATTTACTGTAACAAATACCTTCTGTACCTCTTTTATGAATTTTCAAATTGATGAAGTGTATACAGCACAATAGTCTGCATTCATTAACATCTCTCTCTCTCTCTCTCTCTCTCTCTCTCTCTCTCTCTCTCGCTAATAATATATATATATTACCGATTTGCTGCAGGGGCAGACAAAGCTGAAGGATTTTGACATTGAAAAAGAAGCAGGAGGAATCGGAAAAGGAATCATTCGGAATTTTACTGTTATGATCTCTGCTCCTAGCCAGACTCTTGAAATTCACTTATATTGGGCTGGAAAAGGAACAACTGCCATCCCTTCTAGAGGTTCCTATGGACCTCTTATATCTGCTATCACAGTGACACCAAGTAAGAACCTTCTTTAACTATATCCATTGCTGTTGTGTTATCAGCTTACTTCGGATAATATATCATTACTTTCTACATGTAGACTTCAAACCTGATCTTGGTGATGGTGGACTTTCTGTTGGAGCTATTGTTGGTATTGTGATCGGTTCACTTGTGGTGGTTGCATTCATTGTTATACTTCTTTGGGTAAAAGGTTGCTTTGGAGGAAAGGACCCTATAGATAAAGGTGAAGTATATTTGGAGTTATTCTTCATATAATGTTTCCCTGAAAATGAGTCTTCAATTGTATTATTGCGTTTTTACATTATAAATAGCATCATCTGTAGCTGTTTGAGCTCATAATTATTTTTCTTATTTTGCAGAATTTCAAGGTCTTGAGTTACAGACAGGTTACTTCAGCTTAAAACAGATCAAAGCAGCCACCGGGAACTTCGATCCAGAAAATAAAATTGGAGAAGGCGGGTTTGGGCCTGTTTACAAGGTTCATATTACCTGATGATCGAAATTCCTAACTGTTCTCGTCATTAAGAATTAGCTTGTTATTCATTCATGAAATCTGATTCCATCACTGCACTTTTTGTGTTAGGGCATTCTGCCTGACGGCTCTCTAATTGCGGTCAAGCAGCTCTCTTCAAAGTCAAAGCAAGGGAACCGGGAATTTGTAAATGAGATTGGCATGATATCTGCTTTGCAGCACCCCAATCTTGTGAAGCTTTTTGGATGTTGTATTGAAGGGAACCAGCTGTTGCTAATATATGAATACATGGAAAACAATAGCCTTGCACGAGCTCTATTTGGTAAGCAAAGTTAATTTTCCATTCTTAGGAAACATGATCAATGACGTCTTTGCGCAACTTGATTAAAGGGTCACTACCTATAGGTCGTGAGGAGCACCACTTGAAGCTGGACTGGCCCACAAGACGGAAGATTTGCCTTGGGATTGCAAGGGGTTTGGCCTATCTTCATGAAGAGTCAAGGTTGAAGATAGTTCACAGAGACATCAAGGCAACCAATGTCCTACTTGATAAGAATCGCGATGCAAAAATATCCGACTTTGGTCTTGCTAAACTTGATGAAGAGGAGAATACCCATATCAGCACACGAATAGCTGGAACTATGTGAGTTGTGATTCTGTCTTTGAACTGCTGCTTCTTTCTTTACTGATCCACTCTCGGAGTTTTGTTGTGAAATTAATAATACAAGCATCGAAGGTGAAATTTTTTTTATTTCTTATACAAGAACCACCACTGGTAAAATCATTAATCAAATGCATGATGAACTAAGCGTGATAAAGTTTAAGAAAGCACTACCTGAAATTTAGAACTGAAAAAATGTAGCTTAAGCATAGCAAAAGTTGATAAAGCATTTCCCGATATCTAGAACTAGAAAGATATGGTTATTACGGTGCTAGAATAGGTATATGGTAAGGCAAATTGTCTCAAAATAAAGGACTCTTGATTATTATGTTTAAACAATGAACTTTTTTATTTTAAAGTTTTAACTTTAAGCGGTAAATCTTAATCTGCCATCTGAAAACGACCCAGAAAAATCAGGGCCAGAGTAACATAATTTTCATTAGATGAAAATGAGTGTTTAAATCATTCTAACAGAATCTTTTCTTAAATTTTTCAACGAGTTCTTGTCCTTGGTATGACTCGAAGTACTTGAATTATGTGATGTGGCTTACTGATGAAAAGTTATTTACAGCGGATATATGGCTCCAGAATATGCAATGAGGGGCTACTTGACAGACAAAGCAGATGTTTACAGCTATGGAGTTGTGCTCCTGGAGATCGTCAGCGGAAAGAGCAACACGAACTATAGGCCGAAAGAGGAATTTGTGTATCTTCTCGATTGGGTAAGAATCTCTATAGACATTGGATTCACATGTTTTACGTTTATTTCTTGAAGAGGGTGCGGTGCTTATTTTTGCTTCTGTTCAATAGGCTTATGTCCTTCAAGAAGAGGGTAATCTCCTTGAACTCGTTGATCCAAGCCTCGGATCAAACTACAAAAAGGAAGAAGCCCAGAGGATGCTGAATTTGGCTCTGCTATGCACCAATCCCTCTCCCACCCTCAGGCCCAAGATGTCTTTAGTAGTGAGCATGCTCGAAGGGGAAGTGACCGTCGCACCGCCACTCAGGAAGCCCGGTACTTCCAATGAAAGGATGAGGTTTAAGGCGTTTGAGAAGTATTCACATGATAGTCAAACGCAATCCACTTCAATGGACGGGCCTTGGAGTGGGTCATCCATGTCAATGTCACTTCAGAGTTACAAAGACGAAGACACTGCTGAGCTTGCATCAGGCAATAGGCTTCTTCCTGGTAATAACATCATCGATCTATAGACTATAGTGAACACATTCCGTGGAGGGCCCATACTTATTCATCTGTTTTGGAAGAAGTACGAGTTTCTTGTCAAAGCTTTGGACTGGGGGAGGAAATCAGTTGGTTATGCGCTGTTGAATGATCGCCCCCCCTGCTTCAGCTCCGCTGTTCCCTGGTTCTATATGCTCTTGTCATAGTTCCGCTGAAGACCCTCAATGCCTCATGCTTGGACATTCGAGTGCCTCTGGGGGTTGCATATTCTTGTTGAACTGTGTCTACCACCTAATGGTTAGTTTGGCCATCAACAGAAACGTTACATGCGGAAATTCTTTTGTTTTCTATATTCGCTTTGTAATTGTAACGCTTACAGCTTTGACGATTCATGCTTGTGTACATGCCATATGAGATAATTTGCAGCTGAAATAGACGTAGTTCTGCTCTTCGGTACCAAATCTCCCTTGTTGCTCATCCCATCTATATATCTTGAGACCCGTGAGCACTGAGAAGTCTCACGTGCACCCTTGAGGGCAAGTTCAGGCGACCAAACACAAGGGATAAGGGGCCTTTCGCGGAGGTAACAATGGATGACATTGGTGATTGCTTCCAATACTTGTATATTTCACTCACTGCTCATCGAGTCATGTTATGGTGAAATCTGCCGCTCTTAATCTCTCATTTGTGGCAAAAAATTAATTCAGAAATTCAGGATAGAGCCCTGCCTGCCGCGGTAGCTTTCAGCGTGTCGTTTGCGACTCCCCAAAAGATGGTACCTTCCCGCGCGATCACGCACACCCAGGCTGCGCCTGCTCGTCCTCCTCGGTCCCTCGCTCGTCCTGCCTCTCTATCCACAAGGGCCACCGTCGCACTTCCCAAGCACAATCATCGATCGTCTTCATCAGTTCGTCTATATAAATTCATGGTCTCCTTTGTTCCGTTGCTTGTCCCTAGAGAATTCTCAACGTCCTCCTCCGCCTAACGACCTTCCCTCTGTGTGCAAATTGCCTATTTATGGGTATAAAACTGAATCGCCCTGAGACCTAATGAGAATCCCTGAGTTCCTTGTTCTCAATCTCCGTTCTCTTTTAATGGAAGGAGGCTCAAATTGCGGCTCCGACAAGTTCTTCGAGGCTTCTGATGCGTTTCATTTTGCCGACCGCAACAAGGGCGCAGGCCAATTTGACGTCGCCACCGATTCGTCACAGGTTTCTCGAATCGACTCTGTGACAAATGAGTCTCAAAGCGAGGTAATTGATTCTTCCGGTGCTCTTGAAACATCTTCGTCTCCTTCTCGACAGGGATCGTCCGTCCGGTGTACCGGTCGGGAGGGTTCGGTTCGTGATGGGATAGATTCCACGGATTCCTCTTTCTTGTCAGTGGTTTATCCGAAGGGGGAGGGAGCTACTATCCGAGGGAGGAAAAACAAATTTCTCTCTGCGTTGAAAGCCATGGAAAACGTTCAGGAACGAGCGGAATCTCCTAATTTAAGGCCAAATTCCGGCGGAATTGGCTCTAAAGTTGGTCAAAACAATGAAAATTCTACCATTTCGGATGCGAGGAACGAGCCATTGGAGAAGTCAGAAACGGTTGATTCTCCTGCTAGAGATATCGATTCATCTTCTTCAAACCTTCTGTTTGCGTTGGCTGGATTAGTGATTAAAGCCATCCTGTTTCAAATAAGTCTACTAATTCGCTTCGTCACCTTTCCGATATGGTTGACGAACTGCTCTCTAATATTCGTTACCCATCCTTTTCGAACAATGAAGATTGCCAAAGATCACTTCTTTGACAGACTTTCGCGAATTTTTATTTTTGCGTTTTCTAAATCATGCCCTGTTCTATATGAACGCTTTAGGGGTCGTCAGTCCATTGGGAAGTATTTCGTGAAATTTGCATGGGGATGCTTGTGGTCGTTTTACATTGGTTTTGTGTTATCTGGCATTTTCCTGTTGGCGTTTATAACTAGTGGATTTATGATGAGGTGGTTCGTTCAAGAACCAGTCCGAATAAATGAGGTTTTGAATTTCGATTATACAAAGCCTAGCCCCGTTGCATTTGTTCCTGTGATATCATGTCATGGGGTATCTGCAAGTCCTGGTCTCAGAGAAAAGGTTGATCTGGGAAAATTGGCTCCTTCTCGTGTCATTCCATCCAGTCATAATCTGCAGATTGAAGTTTCACTGACTTTGCCCGAATCGGATTATAATAGGAGGCTTGGTGTTTTTCAGGTAAATTTTGTTGATTTTCGCCTTTATGTTTTCTTTAACATATTTCATATCTAGTTTGAGTTCCCACTATAATCTTGAGTTTTGTGAACTTGAGCTAAGCTCATTGGTCACATGGGGGAGTTTGTAATAGGAGGTCTTGGGTTAAGTCTCCCTAGGGCATAGGGCTGGTTAAAAAAAAGCTTTCTCAAAAAAAAAAAAAAAAGAAAATTATAATCTTGAGCTTGTGCTTTATTACCAATTTAGACCTCCATGGCATTTTGTTCCTAACCATGTCTCATCTTTGAAATGGACAGACTATTTATTATGATTAATCTTTTTCATTGTCATTATGGTTTTGTGTACATTCAGCAGGTTTTTTCTTCAAAATGTTTAACTCTGTTAGTTTTTGCTGGCTTCAGGTTAGAGTGGATGTTGTATCCATAAATGGCAAAGTGACTGCTAGTTCAAGTCACCCATGCATGCTCCGATTCAAAAGCTCCCCTATCCGCTACATGGAAACACTCCTTAAAAGTGCTCCTCTAATTGCTGGTTATTCTTCAGAGGCCCAAACATTGAACCTAAAAATGTCACGTTTTACTGAAGGAGAGGATGCTACTGCATGCTTGAGAGTCATCCTTGAGAAACGGGCTGAATTTAGGATGGGAGCTGGTATACCTGAGATATATACTGCATCCCTAGTGCTTGAATCCAAGCTTCCTCTGTTTAAGAGGATGATATGGAAGTGGAAGAATACAATATTCATCTGGCTTAGTATGTGGATATTTGTCATAAAATTACTGTTTATGCTGGTATGCTGTCGACCTTTTATTCTCCCTAGGGCCAAGCCAAGGGATTTATCTGCTAATCGAGCATAAAGCTGGTAATAAAGCATGAACAACAAGTGATGCACAACAGGAAAGCAATTGTCTGACGAAACACCTGATATGAAATGCAAGCTGGTATCAGCAAGCTCTCTGCAGGCGATAAATGAAATAATCTCTGGTACTGGTGGTCTTGTACAACCCTCTATTATTCTCTGAATGAAATTCATTCCATGTTTTCACTTTTGGAGAAAAAATAGAAAGAGAAAAGAGTAATCATATTTTTGGTCCACAAGTTGTCTTGCTCGTTATATTTTATCAATTATTCCTGCTTATAGTCACTGTCGACATTGCATTGTTTATGATGGTCGTACTAAGGATTTTCGAGTTTTGAGAAATACCATTCTACCAAAATAAAACAATTTGAAGCAATAGATCAATCTTTGGCATTTTAGATCTTTTATACGGCGGGGGTTGAAATTAATTTCCAAGAGCTTCTGCAAGTTAACGGAGAAGTATGTGTATTCTGATGTCTATCTCAAAGTATTCATTGCTAGCTTAGAGAACTGTGCTTTATACTTAACCATAACAAGTGATTGAACTATTTTAGTTTTTGCCTTAAGTCAAATCCTTACTACTTTCACTTTTATGTACTCACTCTGGTGAAATAGCATCTTGCTTATGAGGAGATAATATAACCATTCGAAGTCTCAACCTTTTAACAACTCAATTAGCATGTATTATCTTGCAATAATATAATTTTTTCCGTAACAATATTGCACACTTGCTCATATATAGTGTTTCTGTTCAGCATTTGTGTTAAAAGATGTACCTTCCATTTTATTTTGTCATAAAGTTGTGTGTTTGTAAATATGATAGTGACTTTAGAACGTTTTTCTCATGCATTTATCTTTCTGGCAGTTTGTTAATTCAACAATGGAATCAGTGGAAGTCCTAGAAGGCAATGTCAGAACTTTTACCGTCGTCTTGGGGGTATGTCAATTAATATGAAATTTATGATTCTACTTTTGCTGTTACAGCTAATCTTCTGTTTTCGTTTTGTATTCATTGTATATTCACTCACAAAGAGAGCTTGCTAAAACCACCAGTTGTGGGGAATCGTTAGTGGTACAGATAACCAGTAAGATGTTTCAGGCTGCTAATCTTGGATACGGTGATCCGACATGTTTAATAAAAAGTTGTACAGTTCTTAAAGTCCTGTTTTTAGGGACTGATTCATAGCCGCAAGTTATCTTCGTGTAAAACCAGATGCCATGAATTCAGTTCCAGCCTTCTGAAGTTTTGCAAACTCATAAGGTCCAACGAGGTATTTGGGAGAAATATGTTACTTCGAGTCTCCCTTATATGTTTGAGCTTTTCCAAGGACCGGACTGCTTACTTTCTCAGCTTTCTGACTGATTCATACAACTCTCCTGAATAGCACTCTAGCGTCGCAGTTTCTTCTAATATTAAAGTTTATGGATTGATTGTTTTCAATCCCTTTAATTGATGGATTTTTCAAGTTCTTTCAGTCTCTGTAAATGGAGCTCCAAGCTTCTACTTGAGAAATATGAATTTTGCTTGATTGCAGAACCCAGAAGCTTGGGTGAGTGGTGTTTAGGTCCATGAAATAAGGTGAAAAGGGGCTTCTTTTTTGCCTTGATTTAAAAAGGACATAACATAATAAGTTAAAGAATGTATCACAGAATGTCCCTAAGAGTGAGGGTAAAAGAAAATGATTTCAAGAAGAATAATGATTCGGGAACAGCCGCTGTGTCCAAGTCAGGCACGGTGGCTCTCACACACAGCGGCTGTGCCCGTATCATTACTCTTTCAAGAAGGATATTTAATTTTAGCTAAATAAAAAACAATACAATTCAAAACAGCACTTTTCGGTGTTTTCATACTCTACATTAATGTGCGTTGGAAATATAACCTAATTAATATCTTAACTAAAATCAACATTCTTTAAAAATAATTAAACAAAATTATATTTAACAAATATTTTAAAATGTTAATATAAAATTTATTTTTTAAGAAAATGCTTGTTGTACCTAAGGGTAGTACCTATTGGACTTATCAGCCGATCAAAAATAAAGTTGCTTATGGTTTATTTTTAAGAATTTAGTATTTTATAAAAAAAGTACTTTTTTTATATTTTTAACTGTTTTTCATTGGCTGGTACGAATGATAGGTAATGCATATAAGAATAATTGGGTAACTAAATAAAATCGTTGTTTAATTAGTGATTGCGTTTGATTAAAGACATGACTACAAAGATCTACAGTTATCCAATAATAATTTATTTTTATATTCGAAGAGCATTATTTTGAGGTTTATATGTGTTTATAAATGTTATTTATTTCATGGGAGGCGACCGTGACTCGAATTGTCGTGCAAGACTTTTGACAGCTTCCCTTGGATCCCTCTTTGATTGCTCAACAATCCAATGTGAAAGCCGCTTTTACGATTTGGGCCCGCGCTGTTGCCATTCGTCTTCCTCGAAGACTTTCAAACCTCACTCACCATCTCTCAAACACTTTTAAATTTATAAAAATAAGAAAGAAAGAAGATTCAGACAAGAGGAAGTCGCATTCGATTTTTGCTTCTCCCGACAAGGAAGGATTCCCAAGTCGTCTTTGATTTCTATACAAAAAGCAAAATTTATCATTTCATTCTTGTCGGTTGGAGTAAGAAGATCATCTAATTTACGATAAGATAAAAATAACAATTCCGGGTTGCCGGCTTTATCAGAAGAAGAGCAGAACGAGTTTCGGCCGGAATTAGTCCTTCCTGCTGGAGCTTCTCAAGAAGGAACCACTCTTAGTGATCTCTCTTAGCGGTTTGTTTGTAAAACGGATGAGATTGTAAGCCCAAGCGCCGCATATGGTCCCGCACGTCGGCCCCACCAAGTACACCCAAATGCTCTCGTACCGGTTTCCGACGATCGCCGGTCCCAGGCTCCTCGCCGGATTCATCGATGCCCCGGATATCGGCCTGCACAGTTTTTGTTTTTTTTTTTTTTTCAGAACCCGAGGTCAGGGATATATATCATATTACGCAGAGAAAAATTGCAGAGGCTGAGAATTGGAAAGCTTACCCTGCAAAGAGGACGTTTAACAGGACGGTTGCACCCACTGCAAGCCCAGCTAGTTCCCCAATCTACAGAAACAGAAACAGGGGAACGGTTAAGCAACTCATCAACAAATCGTTGACGATCGGGGATAATCATCCTGCTTTACAATTACAATATTACAACAGTGAAGACGATTAATTAAAATAACGTTTGAGTATTGATTTGTGTATGTACGAAAATGTTTATGAGTAAGCTTACTGCTCTGTTGTCTGTGGCAACGCCGGAGATGACGAACATAAGGTAAAAGGAGATGATGAATTCGATAACGAGGGACTGAAGGTCGGACCCGACCGGGATGGTTCCCGGAAAATGCTCACGTTTGCCGCCAAATAACAATCGGAGAGTTCCACTGGCCAGGGTTGAACCCAGAACTTGAGCGAAGACGTAAGGCGGGACCTGTTAATTTGATCCCAAAAGCGAGAGCGAGGTCGGAAGAAGAAGATGGATGAAATGAAATGTAAGGGACAGAGAGATTGTTGATGGATTAAAAAGTACCTGCTTCCATGGGAATCTGCCGCAGGTGGCAAAGGCGATGGAAACGGCAGGGTTGAAATGGGCACCGGAGATGTGGCCGACGGAGTAGACCATGACCATGACGACGAGGCCCCAGACGATGCAGATGCCCGGAAACGTGACGGACCCTTTGCTCAGGTTCACCACCACCGAAGCGCATCCCGCGAATATCACAAAATATGTGCCAAACACCTCTGCAATCAGCTGTGTGATAAAGTCGATCGGCGAAGAGAAGGCTCGTAAGTTAACTAATTGATTATCCCCTGCAGCTAATGCTAATCCCAAAAGAAGTGGAAAAAAAAGAAAAAAGAACAGTAGAGAGTCGGTCACCTTCTGCAAGAAAGATAAAGACATCATAGAATCGAACCACCCTCTTTCGATTTGCAGAGAATTCCCGGTTTCTATGTTAACAACCGTTTCGGCTTTCGCATTCCCATCCACTCCGTCTTCGACGAATTTTGCGTGGTTCCCGTCGGTGCCGGAAGTCTCCCCCATATTTTTACCACCGATTTCGGAGAAGAGGAAGCTTGAAAGACGAGACTGCAGAGATTGAACCTGCTCTGCGTTTAATATTTGTACCCAATAAAAAGCCTAGGCCGTGCCCATCCAGAAACACGGGAGACGGGAAGCTCGACGTCTTCGTCAAAAAGCAGGGAGAAATGGGAGAGGCGGGGATTATGGGGATCGGATATGAAAAATGTTGAAACGTGTGACACTGACGCAGAGCATTGAAAGCTGCTGTAACAACCCACCGAAAAAACAGATTCAAAAACACAATTGAGGAAAGAAATTCAGAGGATAGTTTCCGGTTGGCAATAAAGAACAGAGTCAACTCTGGGTTCTGATATCCAAATTATCCGAATAGCTTCTTCACTTCCGTCGTCGCAAAACCTCTCAGTCGTCTCCTCTTCTTCATGAAGCATTTCTTCAACTTTCGTTACTTCATCAATGATTTTCAAACTCTTTTAAATATATCACTGAGAGTGACGGATCCGACGAAATGGGGATTACTGTAATGAATCACCCACTCAATCACCCACCCATTTATGCTTAATGGGTTCTCAAACATCTCTGACTTACGATCCCTATAAAGCAAGAATGCTCTCTGATGTCATTCTTCCTAGTGGTAAGTTTCGGAAAAAATGATGGGGTGGTAGGCGATCAAACTTGAATCAAAGATTGTATTTCATCCGTTTAGAAGTTTCCGATCCCTTTCGTATTCTGGAAGTTTTTTTTTTTTTTTTTTAAATCATTGGATGGATTGAATTTTATCGAATTCTCCATTAAAGAATGTGAAGAGCTAAAAGCCAAAAATCTGACTCAATTTTGTGCGAGAAGGAAACACAGAACAAAACAAATCGCAGGTCCAATATATTAACACACAATAAGACGACATTCGGCTAGTCCTGCCAGCAGTCACGCCCCATTCCCGCCATGTGTTCTTTGCCTCCATGTCCACGGAGCCTGCGTCAGCGTCGAAACTTGAATGCCGTCGAGTCCCCAGATAAAGGTATTAAACACCCTGATTGTTATATTAACCATTTCTCTGACTCTGTCAAAAGTGCGAAAAACCAAAGAGGTGTGGCGAGTCTTCGTTTCTAGCTTTCTGCTTCTTAAAGTGGATACATCCGCCCAAATTCCTCCCTGTAATTCAATGTTCGCAACACGATTATGTCAGCATTACCCATGAAGACTCCGTTCGTTTTTTCTCTGCGACGATCAAATTAAGCCGTCCTCACGGGCGTCATCTCTCTCAACGGCCGTGACAACATTGAATGCGTAATTATCCGCAGGGTGGGGAGAAAACAAGATCATACATGATACCCAGAAGTAATTCTGTTTGGTCAGAATGGAGATGCGTCCTGCCGTAAGGATTTCCATTTGCAGTGCAAGATGCATGTGAAAGCCTTTGCTGCTTTTTTTTCTCTCGGCTATTACTTGTTGGATGGAAATTTGAAAAAGGAAGAAGATATAGAACTGCAAATTTTCAGTCTTTTGATTCGAAGGCGGTAAAAGATGATAGGTTTTCATGGGTCGTATTTTAGTGCCACGCGATGTGGATATAATTAAGATGGTGGCATATTTGCTATTCTGATAAAATCGTAAGGTTTAAAAAGTAAGTTCTGTTGTCAGGCTAGCCCCGTCATCACACGTGAATTTGAATAATAGTATTTTATCAATATGTGCTTGAGCAGGAAGGTGAGAGCTTCGGTGCCGAGCCAGAGACCTGGAATGTAGACCGTTGTTCCGAAGCAAGATTTAAAAGATTCTCTCCGGAGAGAAATCCGTTCGGATTGTGGGAGGATTCAACGCCAGAAGAGAAGAAGAGAAGACGAGTCACAAGAGACTCAACTGAACAACGGTCGCCTCTGTTCGTTCACAGACTGGGAGAAACTCCCCTTCCCTGCCTCCCTCGCTTCTCTTCTTCCTTTGCTTCAGTACTGCTTCTCGATCTCTGCCGAAATGGTTTCAAAGATCGTCAAGAGAACTCCGACAAAGGCCATCAAGACAACTCCCCCTAAACCCATCAAAGATCTCCGGAGAAGTCGTCGGAAAAGAACCCCACAGAAGCACGTCTCCTCCTCCGTCGTCTTCTCCTCCATCAACAAGTCCATCCACTGCTGCCAGCGCCGGCTTATCAAAATCTTCTCCAAAATCACCAGCCTCGGCACTCCGACCCGCCACAAGCGTGGATTTCGTCTCATGACGAAGGTCAAAGACGACGACGCCCTGCTCTCGCCCCCTTCACCGACTCCCTCCAGCCTCCTCCCTCCGCCGGCTTGTCCCGAGAAGAAAACGGTGTTTCTGGATCTGGACGAAACGCTCATCCACTCCAAAGCGGATCCCCCGCCCGAAAGGTACGATTTTGTTGTGCGGCCGAATATCGACGGCGAAGTGGTAAATTTCTATGTGCTGAAGCGACCCGGAGTCGAGGAACTACTGGAAGAAATCGGGAGGAAATTTGAGATTGTCGTGTTCACGGCAGGGCTCAGGGAGTACGCCTCTTTGGTCCTCGATAGACTGGATTCCAATGGGATGATTTCTCACCGGCTCTACCGTGATTCTTGTAAGCAAAAAGAGGGGAAGTTTGTCAAGGATTTGTCTGAATTGGGGAGAGACTTGAAGAAGGTGGTCTTAATTGACGATAACCCGAATGCCTATGAGTTCCAGCCGGAAAACGCATTACCGATCGTTCCATTCATTGATGATCTTGAGGATCAGGAACTTGGAAGAGTGATGAAGTTTTTGGAATTTGCAAATGGTTACGAGGATATCAGAGATGCGGTGGCACAGTTTGTGCCCGGAGGAATTGATGAGTGCTCTTGATGGTGTATTAATCTTCTCTCTCTCTCTTTTTTTTTTTTCTTTTTGTCAAAGTAATAGAAATTGAATGCCCATTCGTTTGAAATCCATCTCTGCTTTCTTTTAAAAAAAAATCACTTTAATCTTCTTGCTGGATTTCCTGGAAGAGGGAAGGTTGAGATCCCAGAAACCGAATTTGAAGAAAAACCCAGAGCAAATGGAACGCAATGCAATAGGGTTAATCGTTTGAACAACTTTAATTTTTTGGAGACACGAAAATAAGCCTTTATAAGTGATAAAAAACCAATTGTTCTCATTTGCTTTTCATTTATCATTTCATCCATCATGCAAATACGAGGGAAGGTTGAGATCCCAGAAACCAAATTTGAAGAAAAACCCAGAGCAAATGGAGAGCAATTCACTGGGGGAATCATTTGGACAATTTTAATGTTAGGAGACACGAAAAATAGCCTTTATAAGTGACAAAAAACCAATTCTTCACATTTTTTCCCTTTTTCATTTCATCATTCAAATACGTATTCCTTTACAACTGGCTGTCTCCTTCCTCTCTGCCCGATTAATGGAAGTACTGCACCGACACTGAGCAGAGAGCGTGGTGCCAAATTTTTAATTTTGTAAACTTGATTTACTCACATTTCTAAATTCTTAAAATTACTTATGTACCTTAATAATCAGCCTATAACCACGTAATGTAACATTGTAGTTGAACTCTTAAGCTCTTCTTACTTATTCTCAACACGTAGATTATAGAAGAATAGAAGTCAAAATGGGTCCATAATTAAAGTGTTTCATTGTCTTCACTCTATTGGCTTATGGGTCAGAGTTCTGGGCCTCCACGTAAAGTAAAGACGACGAGGATATGCATCGTCATTCGAACTTTTTGAAGGTCATTTACCGGCACCCACGAGGATCTCTTTAAAACCCTAGAGCATTGATAAAACCCTGCTGCTGAGGATCGACGACGTCTGTTCGTTTTTTTGCATCTCTGCGAAGATGGTAATTGATTTTCTGCACTGTGAAATGCATCTTCTCTGTTATGATCTCCCATTTAATTTGATTTCGTAAGGAATTAATTTTTGCAGACGTTCAAGAGGAGAAATGGAGGTCGTAATAAGCACGGTAGAGGACATGTGAAATTCATCCGCTGCTCAAACTGCGGAAAATGCTGCCCCAAGGTTCTTCATTTTTTTTTTTAAATCTTGTGATATTTGTGACATTCGTTTGATGTTAAATTGTTTTTAATTTGGTTTTCTTTTCCGGTTGATGGTGCTAGGATAAGGCTATTAAGCGGTTCCTCGTCCGCAACATCGTCGAGCAGGCGGCCGTCAGGGATGTTCAGGAAGCCTCTGTCTATGATGGTATTCCCTTGATCTGTTTTCTGTATCGGAAATTAGTCTTCTTACGTTTCTGATTTGGTTATTGATATTTCTTCGTTAATTCTACTCTATGGCAGGGTACACGCTTCCGAAGCTCTACGCCAAAATGCAGTACTGCGTATCGTGCGCTATCCACTCTCATGTGGTTCGTGTTAGATCACGCACGGCACGTCGCAACAGGGAGCCCCCTCAGCGTTTCAGGAGAAGGGTACTTGAGCTGCAAAATACCGACGCTTTTTTTTTTTTTTTTCAAAAACAAGTTAGACGAATTTTTTGTGTTGTTGTGTTCTAGTTAAATTGATTCTTATCGTGTTACCGTCTTCTTTAATTTCAGGATGACATTGCTAAGCCTGGACAAGGTCCTCGTCCTACCCCGGCCGCAAATCCAGTCCGTCAGTGATGAGCCTTCTGAAGATATAGGCTTTTACTTTCCACCTTTTTGGAGGATTTTACGGCTTTGAGTTGAAGTTATTGTGCAAATTTCGATATGTTTTGTCCTGAAATTCCGAAGTTCTACGTGATGATATACTGACGTTATTGATATTATAGTTTTGTTCTTGGTTATCTCTATCTTCTTGTCTAAGACAACATATAACAATGTTGTTTTACTTGGCTGTGGAGAATTCCCTATCCTAGAGTTGATTAAAAACTGATTCTACACTCTACAGTGAGTCGACGGCCCCTCAGAGATTGATTAACAAACTCGAGGAAGGTTGAAAACATGGCGTCGAGAGTTTTCTGACGAATTGAAGGAATTTGTTGATCCGCGTCCCAGAATGAGATCGAATCAGGACCAGTCCATTTTTCCGAGGCGCAGTTCAGAAAATCTCAGGGCTTTCATGTGATGTTTTTTTTTTCTTCTCTCGCATGAATTTTTACTAGTTCTCCTCCATTTCTTATCTTTTCACCGGCAAATTTATGGAGGTTTCATTCTAAAAAATCTGGCTTGATTTGTGGAAGATCTCTTTTCATCACTATTAAACAAGAAGACAGCAATTCCAACTTAATCATATTTGGTACTATAAAAAATTTAAACACCTCATTTAAAAAATTCCTGAATTTGTTCCCTGGTAAGACATCGTATTATGGTCTAAAAAATAGATCTCTTATAACTTTTCACTGTTCTGGTTCGGGCAATAATGGCGAACTAGCACAATGAGTTCAATTCAGTTTGCTGGACTCTTAACTCTTAAGTGGCGATAACTGCAAGTATTATTGCAAGGTTTACATTTACCTAAATTTTGTTTAAAGCACAACCCCCCCTTGATATCATTTTTCTTTATTTTTTGGATAATGTCATGCTTCCGGTGGGAAGTAGGCATATTGGGTACTTCTTGTGACATGACATCCATGTCATCATCAACTAAAGGGTTTAGAGTCTAGAGTTTAACATTTCGGATTCAATTAGATTTAGGGAGGGATTTAAGGTTCAGGTTTAAGATTTAGGGTTTAACATTTAAGATTTAATTAGATTTAAGTTTTATAATTTAAGGTTTAAAGTTTAACATTTAGGGTTTAATTAGATGTAGGGTTTAGAGTTTAAGATTTAGGGTTTAGAGTTTAAGATTTAGGGTTTAGAGTTTAAGATTTAGGGTTTAGAGTTTAAGATTTAGGGTTTAGAGTTTAAGATTTAGGGTTTAGAGTTTAAGATTTAGGGTTTAAAGTTTAAGATTTAGGGGTTTGAATTTAAGATTTAGGGTTTTGAGTTTAAGATTTTAAGATTTAGGGTTTAAAGTTTAAGATTTAGGGTTTTGAGTTTAAGATTTTAAGATTTAGGGTTTTGAGTTTAAGATTTTAAGATTTAGGGTTTTGAGTTTAAGATTTAGAGTTTTGAGTTTAAGATTTAGAGTTTTGAGTTTAAGATTTTAAATTTTAGGGTTTTGAGTTTAAGATTTTAAGATTTAGGATTTTGAGTTTAAGATTTTAAGATTTAGGGTTTTGAGTTTAAGATTTTAAGATTTAGGGTTTTGAGTTTAAGATTTTAAGATTTAGGGTTTTGAGTTTAAGATTTTAAGATTTAGGGTTTTGAGTTTAAGATTTTAAGATTTAGGGTTTTGAGTTTAAGAATTTAAGATTTAGGGTTTTGAATTTAAGATTTTAAGATTTAGGGTTTTGAGTTTAAGATTTTAAGATTTAGGGTTTTGAGTTTAAGATTTAGGGTTTTGAGTTTAAGATTTAGGGTTTTGAGTTTAAGATATAGGGTTTTGAGTTTAAGATTTAGAGTTTTGAGTTTAAGATTTAGGGTTTTGAGTTTGAGATTTTAAGATTTAGAGTTTTGAGTTTAAGAATTTAAGATTTAGGGTTTTAAGTTTATGGTTTTAAGATTTGGAGTTTTGAGTTTAAGACTTAAGGTTTTGAGTTTAGATTTGCTATAGCATTACTCTTATTTCACAAGTCAGGTACTTCCTTTGGTGTGGATGCTATAGTTGACATCGATGTCATAACTGACTACTCTAAACCCTTAACTTTAAACTCCAAACCCTAAACTTTAAACTCCAAACCCTAAACTTTAAGCTCCAAATCCTAAACTTTAAACTCCAAACCCTAAACTTTAAACTCCAAACCCTAAACTTTAAACTCTACACCCTAAACTTTAAACTCCAAACCCTAAACTTTAAACTCCAAACCCTAAACATTAAACTCCAAACCCTAAACTTTAAACTCCAAACCCTAAACATTAAACTCTAAACCCTAAACATTAAACTCCAAACCCTAAACATTAAACTCCAATCCCTAAACATTACACTCCAAACCCCAAATTTTACACTCCAAACCCCAAACTTTACACTCCAAACCCCAAACTTTACACTCCAAACCCTAAACTCTAAACTCCAAACCCTAAACTTTAAACTCAAAACCCTAAATTTTAAACTCCAAACCCTAAACCATAAACTCCAAACCCTAAACATTAAACTCCAAACCATAAACTTTAAACTCCAAACCATAAACTTTAAGCTCCAAATCCTAAACTTTAAACTCCAAACCATAAACTTTAAACTCCAAACCATAAACTTTAAACTTTAAATTCTAAACCCTAAACTTTAAACTTTAAACTCCAAACCCTAAACTTTAAACTTTAAACTCCAAACCCTAAACTTTAAACTTTAAACTCCAAACCCTAAACTTTAAACTTTAAACTCCAAACCCTAAACTTTAAACTTTAAACTCCAAACCCTAAACTCTAAACTCCAAACCCTAAACTTTAAACTCTAAACCCTAAACTTTAAACTCCAAACCCTAAACTTTAAACTCCAAACCCTAAACTTTAAACTTTAAACTCCAAACCCTAAACCCTAAACTTTAAACTCCAAACCCTAAACTTTAAACTTTAAACTCCAAGCCCTAAACTTTAAACTCCAAACCCTAAACTTTAAACTTTAAACTCCAAACCCTAAACTTTAAACTCCAAACCCTAAATTTTAAATTTTAAACTCCAAACCCTAAACTTTAAACTCCAAACCCTAAACTTTAAACTCCAAACCCTAAACTTTAAACTTTAAACTCCAAACCCTAAACTTCAAAGTCCAAATTCTAAACTTTTAATTTTAAACCCTAAACTTTAAACTTTAAATCTTAAACTTTAAAATATAAACCCTAAACTTTAAACTTTAAACCCTAAACTAAACTCTAAACCCTAAACTTTTAATTCTAAACCCTACAATCAAAAAAAAAAAAAAAAAACCTCTAAACCCTAAACTTTAAACCCTGAAGTCTAAACTCTTAATCCTAAACCCAATTAATCCCTACATATTAAACTCTAAGCCCTAGACCCAACCATATCATCTCTTAAACTACTTACGCGGGATGCTGTTCAGAAAAAGATATAATAAAGCAACGTTGATCAGATTCGACGACGGCAAAATGTTTTTCAAAAGATACTGACAAAGGACAGAATGCACGAGAAACGTTCTCTCAACAGAATGGAACAACTCGGTTGAGTTAGCAGAGGGACAACCAGAGGTGTCACTGGGATTTCAGCTTATAGGTTTTGTTGTGTGAGAATTTTAATGGAATCACAACCTTCTCCGAAGCTAATCAACAAAAGGAAAGAAGCATAGCTCACAATCACACCCAGAGGAAATCTGCTAAATAGGCGATAAGTACGTACTATCTATTGGAGCCCATGGATAGTTTAGCCTTTTCCAATCCACATAAATTTTGCACAAACCAACACACTGAACACCAATTACAACTGACAAGCAACTTTTGATGCGGCCCTTTTCTAAGAAACATTGGAGCATTCATGCAGAACTTCAAACAAGTATTGTCTACTCTGCTCAGAAGCACGAGTAAATTATGTGTTGGGGACTCACAGAGCACAATTTTTTTGCAGACTGTCTTTGTGCCTGCAAATAATTGCATTACATGCATCTAGGGAAGTAGGTCTGCCCCACATACCCTCCAGCCATTGCTCTTTTCACGTTAGCTTCAAACATCTTTGGGTTGTCCCTAAGAACTGCAGCTGCATCTGAGTTCAGGGGATCCTCATGGTTCGGTTGCTGGAATCAACAGAAAAGTCAATTAGCTATTGGAGGAGAAACAAACCGAAAAACAATCTTTGAAAGAACAAACAAATACCGTGAAAAGATGATGCAATCCATATATGATAGTGTTTATATTAAGAACAGGCTTCCAGTCCTCCCGAAGGATGTTGAGGCAGACATTACCCTCCAAATCAATATTTGGATGGTACACCTGTGATTGCATTTTAATCCATCAGCTTCTTTTATAGATATCAATTTGGGAAAAAACATACAAAATGGATTGGACAATCAAGTTTAAATGGTACCTTGGTCTTGCACTTAACTTTTGGTGCTTCATGGGGATATATAGGGGGCACTAGGAAGGTAAAGACAAATGTACCCCCTCTGAGAAAAACAATGACGAAATATTTAATGTCAGAGTGAACCATAGAGGGCTCCAGTGATGCCTCCTATAGTTTGTAACTGAATAGTCAGGAGATGGCAGGCAAGGGAAGACTCTTACAGATAAATTCCTTCATCTGGGCGAATGGTAACCTCAAAGTTCATCAGATCATCCTTACCATTGGGGAAGGAAATACCAGTTGTCTTAGGAAGATTCAACTCACTGATGTCTGCAAGATAGAAGAAAGAAAATTATCTTTAGTGCTATTCAGACAAGAAGGCCTCAACTGGCAGTAACTAAGATATGGGTGCACCAGAACTGTATAGGACATAGGGGCCCAGTATCTATAACCCTACTCTAAAAACAGAAAGCATGCAAACAAGTTACTAAAGATGCACTTAAAATTCTTTCTACTTCTAATTATTACAATAGTTGAAAGAAAAAAGTTGCTTGATAGATATTAGGCCAGTAAATTAGCAATTTTATAACAAAGTTATTTAAGTCGAGAGATAAGGAAACCTTTCTGCAGACGTAATTCCCCAGCACTCTGCTTCTTGACTGGCCTACCATTGGCATTTTCAGCAATTTCTCTCTGCTTTTCCTTTACTTTGAAAAGCTTAATCATTATTCCTACAATTATAGGGAAGGGAAAGATTAGATATTTCTCAACTAGATGAGATCCATTCTACAAGAGAAGATAACACAAAACCACCATCTTATTAACTTTACAAAAATTTTCAAAATAAACAAGATACTGCACTGTTCAACAAGCATGTTCAACACCACAGGGAAGAGAACAGAATATAATTGTTCAATCTATTTGTTCCATGAGCTTGTGATAAGATAAAACTCGCCTGCATTAAACAGAGATGGGCCATTTACTTGTAGTAGAATTTGTTTTTTAGAGTTTTTTTGTCTCTTTTCCTGAATGAGAGGAAGAATATAGCTCATAGTAGCCTTATGTAATGTTTACGTGATCACGAGAAATTTATATTCTTTAAATTTTGTTATTTTGGAAAACTATTAAAATTTCAATATATTGAATGGCTTTTGAAGGGAAACCTGCTAAATATGTACGTTATTTGAGGTACAACTGGAAGCACAGAAGAAGTCTTTAGGTTTCAAACAGTAAGTAAAAGTCAACAAATAGGCAAAGTTCACACAAAATTTGCAGTAACTGCCCGCATTTTCAGCAGAAACAGAGTTACCAGTGAATCAGAATGTTCTTCAACAAACAATAAAATCAATGGGTCACTTGCTCTTGAAAATGTATCAGACTATTGATTCTACAAGTTGGCAAACAACAGGACAAATAAAAGGTTCTGCACAACAACAGCAACATAGATGAATGAGAAGAGTTGGCAAACAACTGAATATAATATTGCATGAGAAGAGCTGGAAATTTAAACAGAAGAGTCCACATAAATCATCAAACGTCAGCAATTCAAGGATTAAGAGTGTCAGACGATACACATATACAAGATGAATGCTCGTGTATTTAATCAAACGATGGAAATGTTATGGATTTTAAGAAGATTGGTCTAGCATTAAAAAGATCTTTTACCTATTACTTGGTACAAAGTCTACTAACTGTGGCTAGCCATATTATGAGATCCATGAACTCAAGATTCATCACAAATAAGTCTACCTATTACTTGGTACAAAGTCTACCAAGTAACCAGTAAAGAGAAAAACTGGTCCCATGCTTCAAAAGATACAAAAACTAACATTTTTGTTACCAAGAAAACCAAAACTGGCCCCAATTATCTCATATTGTTACAAGTAGGTCTCATGTATTTAGGAGTGCCAATGGCAAGGCAGATTCACTTGCCAAGCAAGGGGTACATGAGCAACTGTTTGGGTGCCCTCAGCTATCCTTGTTTTTTTCCACATCTTGTGGCAGATGTAATTCTTCTTGATATGAAATAAAATCACAAATTTAAAAAAAAAAAAAAAAGGCCCCAAATAGCAGTAAAAATCTGTAAATTCAACCAAATACTAAAAACATGCTTTGAGATAGATGACATACACACAAACATCAGCAATAGAATTAACTGAATCTCAGATGCTTTAAAGTTCTTTTTTCCCATTCATAACTTTCACCTCCATAACAATGAATGGTTTTTATTAACTCCACTATGACCAAGGATAAATTCCTTAGCTTTACCAGACTTCTTTCCCTGAATTTTTCATCTTCCTTCATTCGGAACTTGTTATGATAGGGTTTTAATCTCTTCCCTGCAGCAAGGCAAACACATTTTTATCCAAAGGTTTGATCGTGTCTTTGGGCAGAATAATGACTTTCTTCAAGCTCAACTTCTGATTTTCAAACTAAAATTTATTCAGTAGAAATAATGTGGAAGTCATAAAGTTGTTTTCGATTGAGGAGGAAAATTGTTTGTTGGCCTTATATACTTTCAAGTTCAATAATCACGGTAGGTTTTAAACTAAAATTTCCTTCCAGCTATTTTGAGACTGAGAACTGGATTTTATGGCGGTTTAATTCTGGAGATTCTCCTGTAAGTAGATTGTAAAACTGCAACTAGTCATGGAAACGATAAATTTCCACTTTTTCATCTCTACGGAATTACACAGTTCAGCTTTCTGTTATACATAGACTCAAGCCAATACACCTAGGATTCCGTGAGAAAAAAACAACATTTCATGGTATCTTCCTTCCAAAATTTTGCACTAGTAGCGGCTAAGATCAATGAAAATCCACAAAATATCCGATCAATTGCATTCAATCAACTCATTTAACCCTAATTCTCCCACAGAGATCGAAAAGTAACCAACTTTTTCTTTTTATAAACCAAGCGTCATAACCTTTTTTTTTTTTTTTGAAAGAACAAAAGCAGTAATCAGAAAGATGCACAATACGGGATGCAGAAAACAGAACTTTTGAAGGCTCCACTCAATATCAGCTGACTGTGAGAAGCAAGAAAAACATACCTGAAATACGCGGAAAGCCAGCCTCAAACAGCCCAAGCAACGATTAAAGCTTAGAAGCTTTGCGGTTCAGAATATATAATGAGGACAAATGAGAAAGAGACGAATAATTGAAGGCGCTTTGAATCGAGGGGACTTCAGATTTTTTTTTCTTATGATTTCCATGATTCCATCACACTATTAAATTACTTTAGAAAACAGCCCCGAGGCCGAACAAAAGGTGTGGTCCACATGATGCCAAGCCCACCTCTATTGTTCAGAGTTCTCACGTAGGGCCCGCTCCTCAGCATTGAGCCCAGAGCATATATCCTCAAAATGACGTAAGATTCTTGAGCAGACACTCGTAGATGAAAATACGTTGGTTCTGGACTCTGTGGGTGAAGTCAGAGAGGGGCCGCCCTTATTTTAAGGAGCTCGCAAATTGAGGATAACGCTGCGACTCAAACTGAAGTGACCGATCTATGATGGTGAATTGCAGATCAAGGTGTGACAAGTCCATTCCAATCCTGTCATTATTATTGAAGAAACACTGTTGAGCGCGGTGTCGCGGTGAGGGCTTTTATTTACAGATGAGCCAGGTAAATTCCATCTCTAAAGGAAAAATTCGGTATCAAAGAGAAAAAAGAATGCAGGTCAGATACTTGGGATTCTCTTCTAAAGATCACTACGATGGCCTTTTCCATATTTCCGGCTGTCAAGCAAGAAGCATCGGATGCCTCTCTCTCTCTCTCCATGGCAATATCGACGTGTGTGCGGTAGGCACACAAGGAATATCGACGAGTTGCACCTCTGGCTGGTCAAGGGCTCTAAAATGATGAGACGATATCAATTAGGTATTATTTCGCAAAAGTATGTTGGTTGTTAGTGTATGATACATAAAATTTTTATAAATTAAAACATTTTCTAATTAACGACCTTGGCTTCATTAATGTTCTGAGAAGTTCTCCCTACAGATGGCAGAGAGTGTGTCATGCCAGACCTGCATTGTTAGTGTTGATTGATAACTAAATAAAATGTTACAGTTTCCGTTCCTTGTCGGGGCAAGTTACTGTTATTGGTTCGCCGCCCCTGTTAGCCGCTTGACCTCTTAAGTGTTCAAAGAATGAAGGCAAAAATGCATGGCAGTAGGATACCTAAAAGAGGCTCACAAAGCCTGGAAAACAGTGGAAATTGTCATTACAGTAATTATATACATCATGCCAAAGCTTCAGTTCTATCTTTGCCTCTCTAATCAGAGGACAAAGGCTGTTGCCTAATTTAATAGAGTTTTAAAAGGGAAAATGAGATCACGAAACTGATGGCACAATCCAGGGAATGCATAACATTACCAGATAAAAAGTGACGGAAAGGAACAAAATCAAGGACGATAAGAGGCCAGAAGGAACAAAGAGCTCTGCCTCTGCACGGCCGATTGGTCGTCTAGGGTTCCAGCCATAAAGAACGAAGGCCGACTGCCATGAAACAAGTCCTGGAACATGACAATAAACTTCTACAACTTCGTCTATCTCAATAGAGTAGTAAAACCCAGTCGGGTGATGCTGGCCTAAGACTTGGCCTATGATCATCCCGCTGGTGGAACAAATCGAACATTTTGCTTCACAAAGAACGAGAAATGTTTTGCTTTACATATGGACTCAGAAAGAAGCACAGGGTCCTAGGAATTCTTAGTGTCGTTTCAACAAGAAAGAGGCTTCCTTTATGCCAAATCGAACCAAACGTGAAGCATCCTTGGAGATGCCGTTCGTAAATCCAGCGTTTTCGAAGAAGATAAGAAGATTCAGAGATCTTTGCAACTCAGTTATTGAAAAGGGGATTAATAAATTCTCGCTCTGAGTATCTTTCATATAGTTTCTTGTGTCCGAGTGGGAATCATCGATTACCAAATGGAAATAGAAATGCAAAACGCGAAGGTCTCTTGTGATAATTCGTATAGAACAAAGGAAGGAAAACTCGAATTAAAACAAAATTAACAGAAAAAGTTCGCATCTCATTCACAAAAATCTGACTCTAAGTTCTCTGTTTCAAATAATTAAAACTGTAAAACAGCAAACGACATAACTCGATCCATTCCCTAGAACTTTCGAGATCTAGAAGATAGCTAGTCTCACGAAACCCACTAAGAGGAGGGGAATCAACGGATCAAGAAATCGAGAATCAATTGCAAGAGAAGACCTGCTGGGGCAGTCTCCAAGCTTCTGCAGAGCTGAAGCACATGTCATCGATGGCGTCGCTCGAGCACCACCGGCAGTTGGCGACCTTTAGGCATTCGGATCTGAAAGCAAAGTCTTTGCAGTTAGGCGACCGATCGCTCTTCTTGGGGAGGATGAGAGTGTGGCGTCTAGGGCCCGATCGAAGAAGATCTGGACTGGATGAAGATACAAAAGCGGAAGCGCATAGAATCAGACAGAGCAAGATAACAACCCTAGCCATTTCCATTTCTGAGACGGTCCGCCCGCCAATGGCAGTTGACGAAATTTGAAGAAGAAAGACGGCGTCACCCTCCGTTTCACTTAGTCCCACTTTAGTACCAAACGGCGCGCCAACCGGGTATTATATATAACTAAGAAGTAATAACAATACAAAGAAACCAGTATATTATCTGATACAGTTATCTTTATAAATAAACATATCTATATTCTCGCAGCTTTTGATTGATAGCCTTATCAAGCTCGGTGTTCCTTTTCTATCATGAGTTCCGTAATCGCCTTTTCTATCAGTAAATCTAAAAAAAAATTAAAATTATGTGTGTCACCTCTCCATTTGGCGAGATAGGTAACCATCTTCGAACTTTAAGCATCCTTTACATTAGGATTATGAAATAATAAAGACGATCAAAAGTGTTGAGTGATCACAGAGAACCCACTACTTGGTTAATGTTCGTATTAGACCAGCTTAAGACATAAAAAGATGAACCAAATAACCTGAGCATAAATGGCATGGCAAAAACCTAGGGATATACATGCCCGTAAGTCCTATAAATCGAGCAAAGTTTAGTTGAGTCACAGGATTGAACCGGTGATGCCAGTTGGATTTTCAGTTTTCCCAAAAAATTAGTTTGCAAGTCATAGTCACTACAACCATGAGAGGCCACATTAGATGATCTAATTGAACTAAAAAGATAAATGATAATGCAACGTTATTGCCAAATGCCATTTTGAGTCTCAGGACGTTTGGGACCTATCACCTATGCGAAACTTGGTAGAATCTGATTATTTGTTTACTTACTAATATGAACCCGAACTTAATCTACTTATAAAATGGAAAAGTGGAGATCGAGTTCCAATATTAATTTGGGAAGGCTCAAACTTAGTTTTCCAAAGTTTTAACAACAACATATATCCAGGAGATATTCATAGCCGGATAATAGGAATTTATATATTTAGAATTACATGAGAATAACGATTGTTCTATTTTTATAATAAACTTTCCGCATAGTCTGGTATTTGTATTGAAATTTCAGGGAGCACGTCGAGACTTGAGAAGAACTTCACGAACACTAAAAATATGACAAGAAGACCACAGCAGCAGAAAGCGAACAGGAGGATATATTGAACTCTTATCTGCTGTTTCCATCTTGTTGCATCCTCAGACTTTAGGGAGGTTGATTTGCAGAAATCCATTCCTGCAGCCATGGAATCTAGTTATAACTGATCCAGATATTCAGCATATGAAGAACAATCGATCCGTGAAATTAAAAACTTGTTAATTTCCACACTATTCAGAACGAATATTATTGTGATGAGAACAACGGGAGAGAACAACGGGAGAGAACAACGGGAGAGAACAAAGTCATTCGTGGATTTAATTAACGCCATAGCCGCAGTGGAGCGGGAGAAGAAGAAACATACACAAACTCGGCGGAGACCCTGTCCTTGTTCACATCGCAGGGGAGTGGCCAGACGACCTGGTACGGTCCTCGCGAGATCTCTCTCCGCAGGTACTTGGCATTTGAAGCTTCGGAGAAGTTCACCACCTTCCACCAGTGACTGGAGCGTTTGCCGGTGACCGTCAAACTATTGGATGGATGACATTGTTAGATCAGCAGGTCAATGAATATCGATGCACAAGTACTATCGATCGAATTACAAAAGGAACGCGAAGAAAAAGGGCAATTGATCGAGGGATGTCGTAAACTCTGCCAGAGGAATCTTACTTTTGGTCATCCACCTCCACTCTCACATCATTGATATTGACACCGGGAAGTTCGATCGTCACCACATAGTTGCAACCCGATTCTGCAATATCCATTCTCGGAGACCAGTCCGCGCCTGTATTTCCTGATTCTGTCAGAGCTTTAATTCATTTTACATAATGTTGATAAGAGTCTCGTACATCGCCTTATATACATTCATAGATGAGGAAATCGAATTAGCTAAAAGCCTAAAACCAATAAATCTCCACACGGAAGTTTAATTAGAGTTTCTTCTTCGATATCTCGTTCTAAAGGAACCGGAAGGCAAGGGAAAAAAGCGTTTAGATAGAGGTCAGGATGTAGCAGAAGGCAAAGAAATTTAATTACATACCGGTGTAACAGGCGGTGTGTCTTATCTGCTTGTGGAAGCAGTTCTGCGCTTGGGTGCTTTCTTCCTGTCTTGGTCGAGCAAACTTGGGAGGCTCAGTAGACACCGAAATAGATTCTTGCTGCAGAGGTTGGACGCTGGTGTCATTCGACAAAATTTCATCAGATTCGGCTGGCCTCGAGAAGGCAGGAGCTTTCTCACTTTCGTAACAGGGAGGCAATTCCTGCGGAATTGAACCGATCGGCGAAAAATTTAGAAACATTACGACAGATCGGATTCACGTCCGGATCTAATTCAAGAGCTCCGTAGTACACCGAGTAAAGCAAACACTAGAACGATCGAAAAATCTAACCTCTTCTTTCATCGACGCCTGTCGCATAAAGTAACCGTGGGATGCAGATCCTTGACGAGCAAAAAATGTACGACTGTCGCATCTCCGGATAACAGAGTTCAATGTGCTGCTGCAGTTCTGAAGAAGACGGAGTTTGGAAACAATCAGATACAAATGACTGTTGAATGAAATTATACGCTTAACACAAAGCAATCCACACCATGAATCTACGGGGTTCAGAGCTCTTACTGCCTACCATGAGGAAAATGTTACTTGGCGGCACTTCCTCATTTCCGGCCAAGTGACCCAAGACTCTGTTCAACCTCCTCTGTACCACCTGACTCTCCATCAGTACTAGATCGGACTGTCTGATCGATCCCTTTGGAAGAGAAGATGAAATTATTTGGACAGGAACAAGTAGCAGGATTGGGGTTTTTTAAGGGTGATCTTTACTGATCTTGAGGGCGATGGAGACTGTTCAAGATATTTTCGCGAAAAAAAAAAATCTTCTGTTGTAAGAATAAATATCCTGTCGTTTCCATAAAACGAGGACTTTTGAGTCCTGAGATTGGGACTCTTGATTTTACAGTCAAAAAAAATCTCGGCAACCCTCTCTTCGTGATCGCATTTTGACATTACGATTTCCTGTCGAATGTAGGTGGGACATGGATTAGGAACGCCATCACCAAATCACGGCCGCCGTGTCCTTTGTCGCAACCACTGCATGAATGCGCGTGGGCCCAAGGGAATTAAAAATCAGGCCCGGTTCAGGCAGCAAGGATAAATAAACAGTAATTAGGCAGTAATCTTAACAGTTCCTTCAAAAAATAATGAAACCCGATTAAAAGATGACTTCGTATACTTCGCGTTACTATCAGCGGAAGCATAAATTAGCTTAACAGGCATATTAATTGATCAAAATTCTCTATCGCTCTAAATTATAATATAAATTAACATAAAAAGAAGAAAACTAAAAATGAAATTTATAGAAGTTTACAGTAAAAACCAGAAGAAAAGTTTTCCATCAATTTTTTTCCCAATCTAACTCAAAACCAAGGTAAAACACCTCTTAAATCTACAACGACAAGATCATAAATCGAACGATTGAATTAAAGATTGACAAAACTTCAAAAGGACCTATCCGATTAAAAATCACATTTGCTATGCATCGATCATATAAAAGTTTAGACATCGTATTTTGTACCAACCAAATTTTGTTTAAATATGAAGACGATAAAACACAGCTTCATTTGTCATTAGCAGTCGAGAGATAATTTCAGAATAAAGACATTTCGCCTATTGAACTCCTTAGGAGATTATTAACAAGGGTGAAAGTATTCTACACGAGAACATATATATACATTGCTGTACAGGTAAGAATGCCTCAAAATTCAATGCCGCTATTCAACTGAACTGAAAAAGAAGGTCTGCCAACGTTGCCCAGAGGTGCTTCAACCCTAAGAACCAGCCCGGCGTTTCCAACATTACCATTAAATTTGGACCTGCCAACCTGTGATATATGTACAAGGCAACCAAACATATGAATATCACTTGCACGATGACAAAACGCAAAAGAAGACGCCAAAATACAAAACCCAGGAATCTTCCAAAATAATAATTTACATAAACTAGGGGAAATATTACAAAAATTAGAACTGGACAAACAAGTTAATTTTCCTTTTCGTTTTTTTTCTTGTCGAGAACCCATCTAGTTAGCTGAAGAAAACTTACAGCAACGGAAGCAAAAGCTGCAGGGTGTGATGTACAAGAACAGCCACAAGTTACAGTCAGTTTCTCCTTAACTGAATGGATTATCTCAGCCCGCAAGCCGGGGTTGCTTCCACCAATTGTGGGACATAAGCTGAGAAAAGTAACAAAGGGTACGATGAAACTGAGGTTTAATGAAATAGTTTTTGGAACAAAAGAAATGAACGATAGAATACCAATTCACGTAAAATCATCACAATGGCAGGAAGTGGCAACCAGAAAGCAGAAGAGCAAGAGCAAATACTAAAACAAACTATCCAAATCATACGTTCAAATCATTAGATAATATACAAGTGT
This sequence comes from Aristolochia contorta, assembly GCA_022405105.1. Taxonomy (NCBI): domain Eukaryota; kingdom Viridiplantae; phylum Streptophyta; class Magnoliopsida; order Piperales; family Aristolochiaceae; genus Aristolochia; species Aristolochia contorta. The sequence goes on along the minus strand of CM039667.1, from coordinate 1,701,252 downwards.
TTTTTTTCACCTCAACTGGATGGTTGGTTGCATCAAAAGTCCAGATCTTTGCCAAGCTAAAGCTTGTGCGAGACCCAGTGAAAAGGATTTGTCAGGCCACTGCACCATTGGTGTAATGCGTGTACCCCACTTATTCTTCAAGGAACAGAAAACAAGGAGATAAGTGTACTGTTGTAAAAGACTCACGTAATATTAGAGACCCATGCAAACTATGTTCAACTTGATCACTAGAAGCTTTTTTAATTTAACAACAGTTTTATCCTAGAATACAAAAAAAGACAGTTCGGAGCAGACCCACTTACTTTGCAGGAGAAGCTAAATTTTGTTTCTCCTGGATATTGTCCTTGAGCTTGAAGTAAACCACCAAAAACAGGTAGAAAAGCACTAGTTGTTAGTCCCTCACCAGCCACATAAGTGAACTGCCCATTTGGGAATTGCAAATCCATGAAAGACTGAATAAAGAAAAGAAACATGCATGTGAGAAAAGAGAAAAGAAACTACGCTCTCAAAAATTCATAACATTATTTCTCAAGTATTTACTAATAGACTGAATTGTCCTTCTAAGATGAGCCATGAATCAAAACAAAACCTGCATGTAGACTTCCATGATTGAAAAAGCTAACAAATTCATATTTACTTCTAGAGATACAAATGGCATGGTGTAATACTCCAAATTTACAAGGCAAATTTACAATAGGATAGACATTTCTTTCATATTTTTGTTCTGTATTACTAAAGAACCTCAATCTCCTAGTACCCATCTCTCGCCTGTTTGTCCTTTATTTTGTTTCAGTCAAAAAATTAGGATCAGTGGTTCATCTTAAGTTTCAATGAAAGGAGTGTAGAATCAGTGGTTTTCTTTTTCCCACGAAAAAAAAACAAGTGCTTTCAGTAAAACATGGTCATGTGTTGAGCAGATCTTTTAGCACTACTTTGAGCCAATATGACCTAGGAATAACTTCATGATTTATTTTATTTTACTCTATTTTTTTACGACATAATTTCTTGAAGATGAAAGGAGACAGATGCACAACATATGTAGTACTGGATCTCGCATATAAAAAGCCAGAGGAGAACCATTGCATTAAAAAGTAACAGTAACAATGAGAGAGAGAGAGAGAGAGAGAGAGAGAGATTGCAGAAGTCAATTCCATATTAAAGGGACTCAAGAGTTCATAACACAGGACAACGTTATCATTCATGTAATAAACTGTAGAGAAAATAAGCACAAAAAGCATCATATATTATATACTGTGGCCTATAAATGTTTTAGCCTAGGTCCCTAGAGATTGTGTAATGCAGGCAAGCAATAAAAATAATGTCAAATCCTTAACAGAAAAAAGCTATTCTATAGTACCAACAGGCATCTCAACTTACACAAGTCAATGGATTCAGGCAGACCATTGACATAAATAACCATCTCCTGTGCTTTGACCATATAGCAGGGCAGAGGGAATGCATTCCATTCTGTAAAACATCCAAAGGCAATTCAAATATCAGTTCAAGGACAAGATGAAGATCATAAGATCATTCTGAGACACATAAAAATTAAAAAAACGAAAAGCAGAGTCTTATAAGGGCTTACCAAAGTTAATACCATTAACAGTTACATTAAGATGCATACTGAACTGAATTTGTGCAAACTATTCTCTAAAAAAATGCTAGCTTAACATTCCATCTGTGCACAAATTGATGTGTTACCTTGCGATCAAAGCCATACCAAAGTAAGTGTTGTTTTGATAAATGAACGGGCAAAAGAAGCGTTGTATCTCGCACAAAGAGCACGGGACCAAGTTGTATAAGAAAAAGAGGTGAACTCTCATTCCGTGATGTGGAACCCCCATGTGATGCCTCAGCTCTCCAAAGGTCCCCCCGAGCAACTAAAGAACTTTCAACATCACGAGTTCTACTGTCATAAGTGGATGTTATGTTAACAAGTCCCTGCACATTAAATGAGAACTTAGCATTCTAAATTTCACTGGAGTTCAAACACACAAATGCAAAGAAGTCACAATCAAGCCCCCAAAACTGCACGCACACAGCAAGAGAGAGTGAAAAGAACAATCAGAATTAGCCTGCAGGTTCATCAAAATAGAGAATGGAGGTGGCTACTTGTGAACAAGAAATTACTGATGTCTAAGGAAACACAAAGAAGCATCGGTAAGCATGATAACAGCCAGTTCATAGCCATATGAACAAAAAAATCAGAGTTTCCAAATGGTTTAAGCCTATACGTGCACAAGACATAGATAACCAACAGGCAACTTAACCTAAGAAGACTAACAGGTAAAGAACAGAAGTGCGGATCATGCCTGCCAGTACCAGCATGACATTCAAATGCCTAATCTTTTAAAAAAATAGAGAATGAGATGCAATGGACTAGATAACAACCATACCTGTGATCTTCCGATATGCCCCGAAGACTTGAGATTCAAGTCAAAACTCTCTTCATCTACATACTCATCCACAGCCGCCGTGGAATCCACAAATCCACTACCCCTAACGTTTTCTTCAACCAAATTAAAATTATCTTTCCGACGCTCAAAAATCTCGTGTTTTTCTCCATTCCGTAAATTAACGACAGGCGATGACTCAGTCACTTCATGCCGGAAAGGAGGTGGCAGCCTCCGGAAAAATTGTTGAACGACTCCGTTCAAGCAAGCACTAAACTCCGCTCCAGCTTGCCCCAATCGGTTCCCAATATCAAAAATTGCAGAAACGCCACTTAAACCAGAAGTATCTGTTGCGAGGCCAAAATCCTTTTTAGTGGCAATCGGGAATTCGACTTGGTGGGGAGTCGGCCAGGAGAAGGAAGGGGGATTAATATGAGACTGGATTAAGCCGTTAAAACCTTGGGCAAGTCGGTCTGCAATATCTTGACCGTGACGATGAATCTCCTCCCATGCTTCAAGAGATCTCTCCACAGACATCTCAAAGACTTTGGGGGGTTGGGTCTCTGACTCGCTTATTTTGGTCACTCGAGTTTTTCTTTTTTATCTTCCCTTTCCGAGCCAAACAGAGATGCGGGAGACACGATGCGAAGGAATCTTACCAAACAACAAGTTGTAATTGGTGAACAAGGAACCCTATTTTAGACCTGGAAATCGGTCGGTTCATTTCTTCAAGCGCCGCCAGATCGAGGAATCCCAGAAGCAGTAAAGGTTCCCAGAGACATGATTTAGGTTTTGCACAAATCTGAAAAAAGACGTACCAGCTCTCCTCGAAGAAGTTAACCCAGTGCCGAAGAATAGAAAGCAGAGATAAGAGAAGACCAGTAGACCGAGGAGAAGGTACGGGAAACGGGAAAATAGGTACTGTTTTGTTTCGTGGGGAGTACCACAGTTTCGCATACCAATAACCGAGGTGAGTACTGAGTCGGTTCAGGGTCCCTATTCCAGATTCCCGACTCGGCGGCTTATCCGAAAGAAACGCAGATGGAACACGAACCATGTGAACTAACACCGTTTCAGTGACTCTTTATCTGCTTAATTCATTATGTTGTAAACACTGGTCTTTCAAATATCCAAGATTATTCGTACTATATATGGACAAGATTTTGTGTACAACTCCCGCGTAGTTATCATGGGGATAAGAAAGAGCCGTGGAACAGTGCTAGTGATGTTGAGATGAAAATAAAGCATACCCAGGCGCCTTCGTTCCATTAGCTCCATTTTCGATCTTTCTGGATCAAGCTCCTCGAATTTGGATTCCGGACGATCGAAATTCCTTTTTGTCGTTCGACTTATTTACTCGAGATATATATAATCCATTTTTTCAAGCTCCATCTGCGTGATGTTTCAGTTGTTTGAGAAATTGACCAGAAAAACAAAACAAATCACACAACGGCCCTGGAGGGAGATCATCGTTCAAGGTTCTGCCATCCGGGTCGACCCGCTGAGTTGAGTCGAAACCAGACCTCATGTGAGTTAGAGGTGACTCGAGTACGGACGCGGGAAAATCTTGATAACGAAGAGAACCCATTTTAGAAACGTGGACATGATTCGTCCACGTGATACCTGTCGCCTCCATATTCCAGAATCAAGATAAATCAATGGAATCTTATAATTATACCAAAATTATGGGCGAAATTAAACCCTAAACGAACCTCTAGTCTTGTCTCGTCCTAATTATCAAACTGGCGCAACCCAATTCAATAAGAAACGAAACCGACTAATATTTTATCAAAGGAACCACCAAAAATAAGAACAAATCCAACCCGGTTCTTACGTTCCTAATTTCCCCGGCCGGCAAGAAAAAAGAATGTTTCTGTTCTTGTTGAATATTCTTGCAATATTTCACCTTCTGATTTCATTTCTCCGAGGGTTCGTTTATCCAGGCCACAACTTGGGTTGATGAAAGAATGGTTAAGTCTATCAAGGAGTTTCATTCACCACCAGAGTTTCGCCTCAGTTTGGAAACCGTATGGTATATGCTGTTCGTGGGTTTTTTAACCGCTTCACCCCTGATGTTCATATATTTACTGACCATAAATCGGGGCCCGTTGGTGGAAAGTATGGAGCTTTCTTAAGATCTATTTATGGCTAAATATATTTGATTTGGCTCTTCGATCGTATTTGATTCTACATAGCTAAGCTTATGACCTCATTTAAACACTGATATGACGCCTTAATTAGTAGTGCATCTTCAGACTGCTTGTTTTCAGTTTTCTTATGCAATTTTTTCTTGAAGCTATGTCTCTTTTGCTGGCAAATAGTGTAGCACCATTGGAAATTGATATCTGTGGCTGGTCTATGGCAGGTCTCCTGGCTATGGTATATCTTTAGTAGCTAAGACAACCACCGGCTGCCTATTTTCCGCTGATATATCAGCATGCAGTGCACAAGAAATTGACACACATGACATCGAAGAATCAGAAGAGAAACCTGATCTGTTACCTCCTGCGACCCTAGGAATCCAAGCAGCTTCTATGCTTCTTAAAGAGATAAAGTCAATCCCGCCAAACTTCAGAAAATTGAAATCTAGATTGTGATCCTTAGTTACGATTCATCGCTTGAAATATGTTCTGCAATTTATCATCATACGCTTATGTCAAACTATGAATTTTGCACCGGTGGAGTTGAGTTTATCTTCTATGATGTTGCAGGGTCTATTGTTCCTTCTCTGTGCGTTATGTCCACAAGATGTCTCCAAGGTACGGGTAGGAAAGCTCACCCCCTACGCTATTGAGACACTCAGTCATATTCGAGATTTTCTTGGAGTGAAGTTTGTGATTACGCCAGATGCAACAACAAATACTGTGATACTTAAATGTGTGGGTTGAGGGTTGAGATGAATCTCTCAAGAAAGATCTCATGAAGGATTATACCAGGGATTTTCGAAGTCGGGAAATGCGCCATGCAATTTCTCTTCAAGTACTTGATGGAATGAGCCTTCTGTTATTCCTCAGATACTACATGGAAAGCTACCTCTAGAGGTATGCAAATTTTGTAGTTGTTAAAGTACAGGTCTGCCAGAGTGTATTATGTCATTTCATTTGTTTTCGAGTTGCAGTGGATGCTCCATGCGTCAAAAAAAAAAAAAAAAAAAATCGCTTCCTAAATGGGGGAAAACTGTATTTTGTGTCACAGTCACATGCTAGAATGATATGGGTTTTAATGTCCTCTATAAGTTTAGGAGCATATATATAATTAATGGTATATTACAAACATATTGAATAGTATAAGTGGAAGGGTATATAAACAAGAGTAATGCTAGCCGCACCAGATTCTTACACTACCGCATCCTCACTACGCATTTATCATGCAAATCGGGGTCACTAGCCACAAACTCATAATAGCTGAGCGGACTCTACAAGGGGTCACTCCCGTGCATCGGTGGAGACGGCTATAAAAACTTTATGACGGGATGCCATACATGAGCCTGACAAGTGACAAGTCTCAGACGACAAAAGAAGCTCCCAACTCTATCTAACCTTTACTACTCCAATTAATAGACCGATTATTCAATCCTCAGCCACACTCCAGCATTACAGGCTTGACACGTTTTTCCTCGAATCCGAACATGGTCTTTTTATGGGTCTTTATTGTATCTTCATATTAATTGGAATGAAATTGCATAGAAGACAGGCATCGTGGCTGCAACTTCAAGGTGGTCACATTTACGAGGCAACCCACTCAGAGCATTCATTTGCGACTACAGATGATCCGAAGATATGGCCAAATTAGCATTTAATTTCTATTTAGTGCACCTTTCAGAGCTTGAGAAAATAAAATGCTTACATATGCTCGCACCTACAAGTGGGCTTGTGCACGTTCCGGCTTGTGGGTATATTCGTAGTCGAGGTGAACAAAACCACGCTCTATATATCTCAGGCAGGAGCTCGAGCTTCTCCTGTAAGGCCTCCCCGACTCTCTCAGGGGCATCTCTGCGGGCAAGACAATGCCAACCTCCACAAAGAAGTGTGACCCAAATGTATAAAGCTCGAACTGGATCGATGTGCCCGATGGCTTTATGATATTGGTTCAAGCAGTGATAAGTGAGCATTTGAAGATACTCTGGCGTTGCAGTTCGGCCAACCAGAGAGTACGTTTACGTTCTCCAGTACTGTTGCTGAAGCAAAAATCATAGAGATAATGATCAGTCACGACTCACGACAGATACATAATAAGCAAAAGTCTATATGAACATATGTACTCCCTTCTAGGACATTCGTCACGACTCACGACAGATACATAAAGAACAAAAGTCTATATGAACATATGTACTCCCTTCTAGAACATTCATGGCAAGAAATAACACAGGAAAGCACATCCATTAGTTTGCATTCAAGGGCCAACTTCAGAATACAAACACTTCCTCCCATTAAAGACAAAAACAACACACCATTAGCAAGTACTTCAACAGAACTAAAAAGTTCTTCATTCAAGGATTCTTCCCAAACTTCTTGGACACTATTCACAAATTTCCAAGCGCCACACTTTAGGCCACCGTTCAAGCCTTGTACGATGAATTACCAACCGTATGTTGGACCTATTGGGTAAGAAAGCACTTAATTAGACAAATAATCAGAAGATAGTCTATTCTTTAATTCAATCTATAATAGAAATAACTCAATTTAATCTAATAGAAAAACTACAATATGATTGTAATTTAAATAAATAACAGAAGTTTAAAGCACAACAAGTACATCAACTAGAATAAACAAGTTCTAAATTCCAGCAGGTTAAACATGCAATATCACCTAATTATTTGAACTAAACAAGTAGAACTACAACAATATATATTGCATTCCAATTCAATCTATATAAAGAGAAATTAAAGCAAACTAAGTTATTTTATAAGCCTTAAACAATAACATACAATAATCAAATATAATCTGATTAATAACAATTAACTATTGAACGATGCACAGAAACATAAAACTATAGCATTCTGATGAAATTAAACTAAAAAACCAAAAACTTATCGGTTTGATGCTACGGCGTGGAAAATCCACCGCCTTAAAAAGACGTTATCGGCGACCACGGTGCGAGTCATGAGCCGAGCGTCTCCCAAGGATACGCAGCACTCTCAGAGGGACGTGCACTCGTCGCTGAGAGTTCGGAGTCGTTCAGGAACCCAGATCAAAGAGGATTTGCACTTGATGAAAATTTCTCTTGAAGAAATTTCGCTTGAAGAAATTTCGCTTGAAGAACTTTCGCGTGGGGAAGGCAGCACGAGAAGAGGAGGATGGCAGCGAGAGATGAAGAAGAAGACTGAATACCGTGAGAGATTAAGAAGAAGAAGGCACGGGAAGAAGAAGAAGATAGCACGAGGCTCTTCCGTGAAGAATCACCCAAGACGTTTTACCGAGGAAGAAGAAGGCAATCTCTGGTTTTTTTTCCGTATCTTGGGTTCTCGCGGAACCCTGTATTTAATCCCAATTCACGAACGGGCAAAAGCCCCGTTCGTGTTATGAGATCGGATTTAATGGGATCTCATTTTCTAACTTTACCGTTTTGAAACGGTAAAGTCAGAAACCGGTTTGGGAATCGGTTCCCGAACCGTCATTTTCCCAACAATCCCCCACAAAATGACACAGAAAAATTAATACTTGTTCTGGGCATAGCAAGAGTCGAATACTTAAGTATCAATATCTTTCGATTGAATTGATACGTAGTGAAATGAGGCAACAAACGGATCCACCAAGTGAAGTACTCTTGAACTTCGTGAACCTTATTTGAGACCCTCAAAACACGCATCGAACTCTTAAAGTTTGAACGAACTCCGCGATAAAATGTTGCGCTATTATAAGGCCATGCGCATACCTCGGGATCTCATGAGTGCTCTAGCAAGACAAAGCCCTAGTCTTCCATAGGAGGCGGCCACACCCCCACACTCACGTAGGTGGATCCATCAAGTGCGTCTCTCTAGCACCACCACATATGGGCTATGAATCCATTAAGAGCAACTACATGCTCAACCTCACTCAATGATGAAACCGTCAAGTCCATCTATAGGACCACCCAAAGAAAAAGGCTACAGTTTCTCACATTTGAGACGAAGCTCTATATCACGTCATGAAACCGTCAAGTCCGTCTCTGTAGGACCACCCAAAAAATAGGGCTACAGTTTCTCACATTTGAGCATAAAGCTCAAACTCACGCCATAGGGATGGAAAATAATATCAAGAAGAAACTGGCTTCGTTTGACCATCAGAGAGGTATCCACCATTTTCTCCTCAATCACAGGGCTTTAGGCCCATCCCCCTCGACGTATCCAGAACTAGCTTTCTGGACAAACCCTTAGTAAAAGGGTCAGCAATATTTCTTTCAGATTTCACATAATCTAAAGAAATTACTCCATTTCTCAGCAATTGTTTGACCGCACTATGTCTAATGCGTATATGTCTCCTTTTGCCATTATATACACTTTTGTTGGCAATCCTAATAGCAGCTTGAGAATCACAATGAAGGGAGACGGGTACACTCGATCTCCCCCACAGTGGCACATTTGCTAACAGATTTCTCAGCTATTCTGAATCTTGACCTGCTAATTCAAGTGCAATAAACTCCGACTCCATAGTGGAACGAGCAATGCAGGTCTGCTTTCCAGACTTCTAGGAAATCGCTCCTCCACCTAAAGTGAAGACATAACCACTAGTAGAACTAACTTCATCACTATCAGACACCCTGTTGGCATCGCAATAACCTTCTAACACTGCAGGAAACTTACCAAAATGCAGTCCCCAATTCATGGTGCCTCTTAAATACTTCATCATGCGATAAAGTGCATTCCAATGCTCACTACTAGGGTTATGGGTGTAACGACTCAGTCTACTGACTGCATAAGCTATGTCTGGACGAGTGTAGTTCATGAGGAACATCACACTCCCTATGATTTTAGCGTACTCAATTTGAGACACACTCTCACCTCTATTCTTCTTAAGATGGATACTAGGATCATAAGGTGTTCTAACAGGTAGGAGATCAAAACAGTTAAATCTCTTCAACATTTTTTCCACGTAGTGAGACTGATTCATTGAGAAACCTTGCGTAGTCTTTGTTAACTTCACTCCTAGAATAACATCAGCTTCTCCCATGTCTTTCATGTCAAATTGGGAGGACAGGAATCCCTTGGTTTCAATCACCAAGTTCTCATTAGTGCCAAAGATTAACATGTCATCTACATATAGACATATTATTACATAGTCTGATTCAGATATTTTAGAATACAAACATGTGTCTGAGGCATTTACTACAAATCTATGTGTAATCAACGTGTGGTGAAATTTCTCATACCACTGTTTTGCAGCTTGTTTCAATCCATATAGGGACTTCTTCAATTTACATACCTTATCCTCTTGACCTTGAACAACAAATCCCTCTGTTTGTTGTATGTAAATCTCCTCTTCCAAATCTCCATTAAGAAATGCGGTTTTAACATCCATCTGATGCACAACCAAATCATGGATAGCAGCCAATGCAACTAAAGTTCTTATAGTTGCTATTTTGGTCACAGGAGAATAAGTGTCAAAATAGTCAATGCCTTTCTTTTGTGTATAACCTACAACAACCAGTCTGGCCTTCAACTTATCTATAGAACCATCAGGTCTTAATTTCTTTCTAAAAATCCATTTACACTTAATAGGTTTACACCCCTTAGGCAAATCTACTAAGTCCCATGTATAGTGGGACTTTATAGAGTCCAACTCACAGTTTATAGCGTCTTTCCAAAAGCTAGCATCCACAGAAGTTATTGCTTCTGTATTAGTTTTGGGATCATCCTCGATCAGGAACACTGATACTAAGTGTTCATCTATCCTATCAGGGTTCTCAATCAGGAAAGCAGTAACAAAATCAGGTCCAAAACTAGTTTCTGTCCTTTTCCTTTTACTTCTTCTAGGCTCATCGTCAAATTCATTTACCCTATGAGAAGAACTAGGCAAAGACAACGATACACTAGATGGACCAGGATCTATACTAGTGTCTTGTTTCTTCCAAGGAAACAAGTGCTCAAAGAATTCAGCATCTCTAGATTCAGATATTGAATTTTCATCTAATGACATGAATCTATATGCAGCTGAATTTTCTGCATAACCTATGAACACTTTGCATCATAGGTTTTGGGTCCTATGTTAGTCCTCTTAGGAGCTGGTAAACTCACCTTGGCTAGGCACCCCACACTTTTTAAGGAATTTCAGGTTGGGGGTAAATCCTTTCCATAGCACATATGGAGTTTTATCTAATTTCTTATGAGGAACTCTATTTAGTATATAACAAGCTGAAAGTACTGTTTCCCCCCACATGTTGTCAGGTAATCCAGAACTTATAAGCATAGCATTCATCATATCTTTCAGAGTTCTATTTTTCCTCTCAGCTATGCCGTTTTGTTGTGGAGTGTTCGGAGCACTAAATTCATGTATAATGCCGTTCTTGTCACAGAATTCCTTGAGGAATAGTGTTATATTCTCCTCCTCTGTCAGACCTAACCCTTTTAATTTTCTTGTTCAACTGATTTTCTACTTCGGTTTTATATTTCAGAAACATCTCCTCCGCTTCATCTTTGGTCTTTAGGAGGTAAACTCTAGTGTATCTAGAAAAATCATCAATGAAGGTCACATAATACCTTCTATCTCCTTTACTAACTGTGTTTCTGAAATCTGCTAAGTCTGTATGAAATAAATCTAACTGTTCAGTGTTTCTATTCTCCACTGATTTAAAAGGCTTCTTGGCATACTTAGCTTCTACACAAACAGGACACTTAGAAAATTCATTTGTATTCACAGAGGGAATTAAGTTTAAATTTCTAAGTCTTTTAATTGAAGCTACGTTTACATGTCCAAGTCTACCATGCCATAAGTTAACAGACTCAGCAATATAGGCAAAACTAGATGATGGTTTTTCATTAATAATTTCAGATAAAATGTTCAAAACGAATAATCCCTCGTTGAGATAACCCTTCCCCACAAATTCCCTGTTTCTAGTCATTACAATTTTATCAGCCTTAAACACTAGTTTCAAACCAGCCTTATTCAATAGGGCACCTGAAACTAAGTTTCTACGTACGGAGGGTACCTAAAGAGTATTCTGCAAGGCTAAGGTTTTGCCTGAAGTCAATTTTAGCAGAATTTTGCCTTTGCCAAGAACTCCAGCGACACTCTGGTTTCCCATATAGACACGTTCGCCATCAGGCACTTCTTCAAAATCATGGAACAACTCCTTGTTGGCGCAAAAGTGTCTAGTAGCTCCGGTGTCTATCACCCAATCTGATTTGTTTTCCACCAAGTTCGCTTCTACAACCACTGCAGCAACAATGTCATCATTTTCAACAAGGTTGGCTTGGTTTGTTGACTTGTTGCCAGCCTTGTCATTGGTCCTCTGTTGCTGCCCTTGACGATGATAACATTGATATGCCTTGTGGCCAGGCTTCCCACATACGTAGCATTGAGATTTCTGGTTCTTATTGTTAGACTTGATGATGCCTATCTGCTTCTTATTGTCTCCTTTATGTGGTCCTTTCTTTAGACTCTTCTTAAACCTGTTCCTGGAAAAGAAATTACTTGATTCAATTAAATTTGCCTTTGGAACAGAAATTGAATCAGAGATTTGTTTATCCTTGAGGCGATTAGCTTCTTCGGTTCTCATGTGGCTAATGAGTTCTTGCAGTGTGAGATCTCTCTTTTTGTGCTTAAGATGGTTTCTATAATCACTCCAAGATGGTGGGAATTTTTCCAATAAAACATTCGCTTGTAGGATCTCACACATTTTCATCCCTTCGTTGAGTACATCAGTGACTAGGTTCTCGTACTCATGCACTTGTTCAATGATTGATTTATTATCAACCATCTGAAATTGAAGCCATTTTCCAACTACGTATTTTTTCTTTCCAGCATCATCTCCTCCATATCTCTTCTCCAAAATTTCCCAAATTTCCTTCGCTGATTTATGGTTTATAAACAGGTCGAAAAGATTATTTGTCATGTGATTTATTAAATGACCTCTAACCATTTTATTATCTTTTTCATATTTAGCCTTTGTCTCTATTTCTGAAGTTTTAGTTCGAGCTGAAGGGGGTGTTACTAAAGGTGTAGTAGGGGGTTCAGTCATGTTTGTCTCAAAGGGAGGATCATTAAATAACACGTAATCAACCTCAAGTTGTTCAAAAAATATTAACAACTTTTGGGACCACCGTTTGTAATTTGTCCCATCCAAAGGTTCTAATTTTGATAAGTCTACTAATTCTTTCTTTCCCATTAGGTTAATTATGAAATAACGTCTTTAAATTGTTGGACCTATTGGGTAAGAAAGCACTTAATTAGACAAATAATCAGAAGATAGTCTATTTTTTAATTCAATCTATAATAGAAATAACTCAATTTAATCTAATAGAAAAAGTACAATATGATTGTAATTTAAATAGATAACAGAAGTTTAAAGCACAACAAGTACATCAACTAGAATAAACAAGTTCTAAATTCCAGCAAGTTAAACATGCAATATCACCTAATTATTTGAACTAAACAAGTAGAACTACAACAATATATATTGCATTCCAATTCAATCTATATAAAGATAAATTAAAGCAAACTAAGTTATTTTATAAGCCTTAAACAATAACATACAATAATCAAATATAATCTGATTAATAACAATTAACTATTGAACGATGCACGAAACATAAAACTATAGCATTCTCGATGAAATTAAACTAAAAACCAAAAACTTATCGGTTTGATGCTACGGCGTGGAAAATCCACTTTGCCTTAAAAGACGTTATCGGCGACCACGGTGCGAGTCATGAGCCGAGCGTCTCCCAAGGATACGCAGCACTCTCAGAGGGACGTGCACTCGTCGCTGAGAGTTCGGAGTCGTTCAGGAACCCAGATCAAAGAGGATTTGCACTTGATGAAAATTTCGCTTGAAGAAATTTCGCTTGAAGAAATTTCGCTTGAAGAACTTTCGCGTGGGGAAGGCAGCACGAGAAGAGGAGGATGGCAGCAAGAGATGAAGAAGAAGACTGAATACCGTGAGAGATTAAGAAGAAGAAGGCACGGGAAGAAGAAGAAGACTGAATACCGTGAGAGATTAAGAAGAAGAAGGCACGGGAAGAAGAAGAAGATAGCACAAGGCTCTTCTGTGAAGAATCACCCAAGACGTTTTACCGAGGAAGAAGAAGGCAATCTCTGGTTTTTTTTCCGTATCTTGGGTTCTCGCGGAACCCTGTATTTAATCCCAATTCACGAATGGGCAAAAGCCCCGTTCGTGTTATGAAATCGGATTTAATGGGATCTCATTTTCTAACTTTACCTTTTTGAAACGGTAAAGTCAGAAACTGGTTGGAAAATCGGCTCCCGAACCGTCATTTTCCCAACACCGTATACTCGTGAACTTTAGATTACTGACGCAAGCTACAGTAGTAAACTTTTAAATTCCCATAACAAGCGCCCATACCAAGCTCAAAGCTTCGGAAGGTTGATAGCACGAAAGACAACGTAAAAAGGACGACAGTCACAAACAAAGAAAGGTAGACTGCCTCCTTTGTAACATAATACAAAAATTAAAGGTGAAATTAATGTTTGATCCAAAAACGAACATCCTGTCTCATCCTAGCATCTTATGGCTAAACTTGGGCAAGTGCTCAATCTAACGATCAGAAACGAATTAACCCCGACCAATCTGAAGAATTACATAAATTTAGGACAAATCCAACCCGGTTCTAGTTACGTTAATCCTAATAAAAATTACTGGCAGTTAAGCCTATAGATAGTAGATTTGGACCATCTATACGTGGGTTTTCTTCAATTTTGACCTGTTTTCAACTTTTGAGGATATTCTAAGCGTAGAATAGAAATTTCGGTTCCCTACCATCCAACGATCTGCTCACATTAGCTAAATTTCTTCCCGATTTGTCTCCTCTTAGTCAATCCCATTCCTCTATATATTGAGGCCTAACTCGATCGATCGGAAGATTCAATTCATCATCGTGCATGCAACTGATCATACTCGGATTTTAAAGATCAGTACTAGTAGCACTACAGCAAAAGGAATTAACAACAATGGCAGTTCCGCGGGTGCAATCTCTGTTCGTTGTGTACTGCTTGGCGATCATGGTGGGATTATTACTAGTGTGACGAGGGGAGGCAGTTCCCAGTTGCTTTCATGTTCAAACCAAGCTCTGGTCCTGCGTTTCTTACGTGACGGGATACTCCGACGCTCCGTCCTCAGATTGTTGTAATGGGGTCAAAGATATCAATGGCGAAGCTAATACTAGTGAAGATCGACAGGCCATCTGCAAATGCATTCTGGGGTCCGCCTCCATTCCTGGAATCAAGGAGAACCTCATCACTGGTTTGCCTCAAAAGTGTGGCGTCAAGACTGTCGTTCCTATTGTACCCCGTATGGAATGTTCAAAGTAAACAAACCCTCATCTTCTCTTCTTCTTCTTCTTCTTCTTCTTCTTCTTCTTCTTCTTCTTCTTCTTCTTCTTCTTCTTCTTCTTCTTCTTCTTCTTCTTCTTCTTCTTTTAATTTCTCTCGCAGCTCGCTCTCTCTGGTTTTAATTTAGTGACACATTCTTCTTTTCTCTTTTCATTTACAGGATCCATTGAAGAAGATCTACTGCGAAGGTGAAACCAATTGCATATATGCAGTGAATAAGTGGGGGAGGAGTTTTGTAGTACTACAGAGTACTATTTGTACGTTGATGAGATGTAATAATAAATCGTCATTGGAAGAGCGACTTCCTCCAGGATTTTGTTGTTGCTGTAGCTCAATATTATCTGTTCTTAAGTTCTGGACTAAAAAAGAATTTCAGTTATTAAATCTCTCTTGTTACTTTCAACTTCATTTGTGGCGGATTGATACAAATAATTACGATTAAGATATATTTCACAACTTGCATTCAAATTAGTTATATTCCTCTGACTAAATTTGAGTTGTTATGAACCTGGAATATTCAAAGGAGTATTATTGCTGCCATGAGTTAATCAAGTCGGCGAAAACTGTTAGAAAAAAGAACTATATGATTTAAGTGAATGGAATTTTTCGAGGAAATCAATTTATTGGGTAATAAATAACGTTATTATTTAAAGAGAGATACAATTACATATCCCACTCAAGTTGGGATTCGTGCCTTCTGAAATTAACATCAAGCCCTTTGTTGAGTGAATTAAGATGATTCCACAAAATAATTTTTTAATTTATTTTTTATTCCAAAAATTTGTGTTTTACATAATATAAAGGGAAACCATGTATAAGAAAAGAGTCTTATTTGAAAAGTTGCATAAGTTGTTTCATGATATTTTCCTGATCCAAGGGAAGAGCGTCAAATGATGAAGCCCCCTCCCCCAGCTTTCGAGTCCATGATGACGATCGAGCCGTTGATGTACACGGGATCAGGAAGGGTGGGCCCGGATAGTTAATCATGAAGAAGAAAAAAAACTCCTTTTTCCGTTTCCTCACGGAAACTCGCGGAAACACGTTTCTTGATTTCCGAAGTGAATTATTTTTCCCCGCCAGCGAAGCCATCCTCTATTCCACGTTACCATTTTCGACTATCCACACCGTCTCGGTTTCTCTCTCCCCACCATAGCCATAGGGTCGAGCAGTCGTGCTCTTCTGAGCCTCTGACCCCTCCATCCGTTCGCCACCATAGAGAAATCCACTTTCTACCTGATCTCTGCGAGTTTTACACTTGCAATTTGCAGAGCTTCCTCCCTAGGTTCGTGGATGCTTATCTAAATTCGTTTAGTTTTCGATTGGTCGCTTTTTATTCCATAAATGGAGGAAGCTGGATGGTATACCACCCTTGAAGCCGAGGAATTCAATCGTCTCGAAGCTAGAGTTTCCCGCGTTGAGCTTAAAGGAGATCCCGAAAGCGTCAATACTTCTGCTGCAATGGTAATTCATGACGTGCCTTACGACAGGAAATAAGTTATGGACTTATCTGTTTTATTTGGATTCATTCAATCTATCAGCTCTTAGAATTTGATTGTTTGGCTTCAGATTCTTACGGTAGTTTTCCAAGTTTCAGGATTTTGTTCTTATATTCGTTGCAATTTTGATACTTTATCTTTAGTTGTTCTTATTACGCAAGTTTTAGAAATCGAATCCGATTAATTTTTTTTGTTATGATTGATTCTCATACATAATCGTGCTAGGCGAATTGTGACAGAATCAATTCGTTTAGGTTGGAATCTTGCTTAGTCCTCTTGGATCCCCCTTGGCGTTCTTCAGAATCTTGTGAAGCTACCGATTTCATTTATTTTTGAGAGTTTCTTCTTAGTCTAGGTTGTTTCGACGAGCATTACTGTATCATGTAATAAAAATTGTCACTTGGTAGTGATGTAGCTTATATGCATACCCGAGTGTTCTGTTTGCAAACTGAATTTTACTTTCTAAACATGGGACCAGGTGTCTGGTGATGAGAAGCAAAATGACGGACACCCTTGCACAATAGTTGCTCAATCATCACATGAAGAAACTAACGAAGATGCAGACTCTCAATCCAACAACACTGGAAGCAATAGTGCACTTTGCCACGAAAAATCTGACAAACAGAAACAAAGAAGATATTTTTGTTATGATTCGCCTCTCGATGAAGAGACTGGCATATGGATACCAGTCTCTGTTCCACCCATGTCTGAAGGTGATCTCGAAGAATGGCAAAGGGACTCTGGATCTATTGGTGGTTACTTCCCAGAGGGTGACATGGGATGGAGCCAATTTGTAGGACAAGATAAAGAGCTGACTATGTGGGATGTAGTTGTTGAAATGTTATTGGCTGCCAGGGCAAAAGTAAATAATATCACTTCTGGGGAGTACCCTAAATTTCAAATGGCATGGATATCAGCACAGCTCTTAGAGCAAGCCTGGAAAGAGATGGCTCAAACTCTTAATGAGGCAAATTTTGGTAACTTGAAGGAAGTTCTTGAAGCTGAGCCTCCAAAATGGTTGGCTGACAGTTCAACTTCTACTTGCATGTTGTGTAATGTTCGCTTTCATCCTATCATGTGTTCTAGGCACCACTGCCGATATTGTGGTGGGATATATTGCAGCGATTGTTCCAGAGGTAGAAGCTTGTTACCAGCAAAGTTCCGTGTTGGAGACCCACAAAGAGTTTGTGATGTCTGCTGTGTGAGGCTTGAATCTGTTCAACCCTACTTAATGGATCAAGTAAGTAGAGCAGCTCAGGTACCTACACATGATCTGACAGATCTTAGCACTCTGAGGTCTTGGGTGAACTTTCCATGGGGTCAAACTATGGAATATGAGATATACAAGGCCACAAACACTGTCCGGGGTTACAATAAGGTAGGACCTTCAACATCTTAGTTTGTCAACTCTATTGGTGCTATAGCTTCGGATGTCACACTTCTATAGTATCTTGAATTCATACACTTATATTTATTCCGAAAGCAAAAAAATGTAATAACTGTTGCCACCCTCCACAGCCCTGTCTCTACTTTATCACTTCACTAAATTCTTCAATTGCCGTCTTTTAGCATTAGGACTGGAATTTTTTCTGACATTTGTATCGGTTATCAGATTGGTTCAATAAGACCTGAGAGGTCCATTCCAGATGCTATTCTTAGGCAAGCAAAAGGCCTTGCTATTCTTACTGTAGTGAAGGTCGGTGTGATGGTCACCTACAACATTGGAACAGGTCTTGTTGTCGCTCGCAGAGAAGATGGATCATGGTCTCCGCCCTCAGCCATTTCTTCATTTGGTGTTGGTTGGGGCCCTCAGGTATACGACCCTTTTCTATGGAATATGTACATATCTGTTTTACAGTAGTTGGACTCTTTTATATCATATTTTAAATCCTGTTGTACAAATTCAATTTCTATAGAATTATCTCACGTAATAAATAAGCCGAGTATGTCATACCCAGCTTCTTTATATTGATTTATTCTTCATATGGTTGATTGTATAACTGGGCCAAATAAAAATCTGCCTACCACTGATTAACATTTCTTGAAAATGTTGCTTTTAGGGTGGAGGAGAATTGACGGATTTTATCATTGTGTTGAGAACAACTGAAGCTGTTAAGACTTTTGGTGGAAATATGCATTTTTCTGTTGGAGCTGGTTTTAGTGCAGCAGCTGGTATTATTGGACGTGCAGCTGAAGCTGATTTGCGAGCTGGCGATGGCGGTTATGCAGCATGTTATACCTACAGTTGTAGCAAAGGTAATTCATTTTTAATTGCAAACATGTTATACAGTGTGGTGTTACTGTTATCTATCTTTTGGAGGGATGTAGCAAAAAAATGTCATTTACCTTTTATTCTGTAGGCATTGAGGCTTGAGGTACAATATATAAGTACGACATAGTAATTGGTGGAGTAACCTGAAAAAATTTCATGATTAGTAGCTTAGTATTTGTTTACTGTTTTGGTTAGTGCCTCTTTGAAGGAAGAATTACCAGGCCTACTGAAATAAGTGGGTTACTTCTAACTCTTGAGTTCATTTTATTCAGTCACTTTGTGATCTGAAAACTTCCGTAGTACACGCTGCATGAAAATTAAATTTTTACAATGTGAAATGTTTTAGTGAAGACACCCTTGAATTTATCCTTTAAAAGTCTCTACTGTTACTCGGCATTACATTCTTTTTCCTGGACGTTTGATTGTGCAAACTGAACTGTCACTTCTGTGCCACCGTAGTTGAATTAACGTGTTTAAATTTAGTTTGTCTTGGGGACATTTGGTCTTTGCATTTTATTGTATCATCTAAAACTTCATGCTATCTTTTACGTTTGTTGGCCACATAGACTATAGAAATCACAACGCATGGTTTATTTTGTATCCCTAAAATGCATTAGATCTGTACGATCAAGCTGCATATTGGAAAGTTCCCCTGTTAGTGGGCAGAATTTTACCCTCTTGGTAATGAAGCATATTGGTGTATGGATTGTTCAATTTTTCTAAAGGTGAATGACTAGGATTCTGATCGTATTTGCAAGATTCTGAAGCCTTTTAATACAGAAATGGAATGTAAAAAATAATTTTAGTAAGTGTGGGTGATTGGGGGTCAGTCCTTACCCTGGTCATATTATGAGAAATTCAACCGCCTAATTTTCATGACTCCAATATACTTGTTTCATTCTTCAGGTGCTTTTGTGGGGTGTTCACTGGAAGGAAGTGTAGTCAGCACCCGTGTATCAGAGAATTCCAGATTCTATGGTAGTTCGACCATCAACGCTTCAGATATTCTTCTGGGCTCATTGCCTAGGCCACCTGCTGCCACAATTCTCTATCGTGCACTTTCCGACCTGTACCGGAAGATTGAGGGAGAAATTTAGCTCAATAAGTTTTCCAGCGAAACCTTGATGCCAAATGCTGCAGGTGGCTTTAGCCATTTCCTGTTTCCCACCACTTCCGATTCTGTACAGTCTTGCCAATTCGATGTAAATAACTGGTAGATGGTTAATTGTGTAAAGTAAAATAAGAAAACATCAATATAAACACCCCATTCATTTGTAAATGATTGCAACTGTCAATTCCTTAAGAATTTCTGTTTTTCAACTAGCCTCTCTGTAGTTCTTATTGATGAATCTTCATTAATTGGGTCTGTTGATCTGCTATAGCATAGCATTGTCGAGAGAGAACAGATTTCTGGGCAGTATACGTTTATACTCTTGAAACTTTAAGGTACTTGGTGGAAATGAGTTTGTTGGCTTATATATGATATGAAAAAATTATGGAATTGCATTTACACATCGAAAGTGTATCAATGCGATTAAGTTTTAGTCAGTCCGACAGGCTTTTTCCGAGAGGTTGAGGCGAGGAGTCTTTTACATCTTATATTTCTGTTACTTTGATATTTTCTGGCTAAAACAGGATGTCTGCTTTTTCATAAAACTTCGTACATAAAAAAGCTAGTACAAGAAGGCTCAGAAGTGGGTGGCCAAGAGAAAGGGTTCGAACCCCCGAAATTCTATATATAAATTGAAAGAAGAAAAAACAAATAAAGGAAGAATAAAAAGTTCACATCCACCTCTCCTATCTTCATCCTCGTTTTTTCCCTAAACAATATCCTTAAATCCTTTTGCCGTTTCAACCTTCCAGTTCCCGACTGCACTCCAAATAAAGACTCGTTCAATGACACAAGAGTAGAAAAACAAGTAACCTGTTGCATTTCTTTCTTGAAGAGAGAGGGAAGTCGTCAGGACAACAAACGCAAGAATCTTAACTCTTCCTCTTTCGTTTGCAACAAAACCACAACGGAAAGGGAAAACGAAAAGAAACAGACAAGGGTGAAGCGAAGGGACACCCGGGAGTAATCGTCATGCATTTTCAGAACCGGCGCACCTGGTATGTGAGCTCCCTAGAGTTAATTCAAGCTCATCAGAGACGCATTCTTCATGAATCCTTTCTCCTTCCCATGGCTTTACGAGCCCCGTGGTGTTACTTCCAAACGCAAACTCATCCGAAACGCCATCCAGCATTTGAACATCTGGGGGGAGGGGCGGTGTGCCTGCGACGACGGGCGAGCACGTCCCGCTCTGTCCGGGCGTCCACATCCTCGAGCCCCCACCGGCCATGGCCTCATCCCTGAGCCCAAATGGATTAGAAGAGACAAGACTGAAAGTGGGCGAAGCCGGGGCCCCCGGCGGCAAACGAAGGCCCGCAAACCAGCCGGAATCCGGAATTATCTGCCGGCCTGGGCTCGGAGGAGTGGAAGACGGTAGAAATGAATAGTGGTGTCCACCCCACGATGGAGCTGCGGAATGGTCATCCCAGTCGGTTTTGATTCGAGGGGTGCGAGCTGTTGGGGAACTCAGGGGAGGAGTGACGGGAGCGCTGATGGACCCGCCGTGGATATAAAGATGGTGCGGTAACTTGGACGAGGAGGCAGAGGATGAAGAGGATGACAAGTTTTTGAGCCAGGGGATCAGTGAGTTGGGGTCCGGGTTTGGATTCGCATTTGCCGCATAAGACGAAGAAGCCGGGCTCGGGAAGGAGGAAGACGCCGGACTTGGATTATACGACGCGCATGGACTTGGGTGGTACGAAGAGCACGGGCTTGCTGATGCAGACCCACCCACGATCTCCATTCTCTCCATCGGCTTGCATCCCTAAAAGAAAAATAGAGAAACAAGGTTTTCATTAAAATTTAAACTTCGATTTTTCCTCTTCTCCAGTTGTTTGGACATGAGTAAGGGCCCCAAAGAAGACAATACACGAAGCAGATTAACAAAGAGTGGTCGTTCTCCGAAAAATAACTAAACATCAGTAGGAAGCAATATTCTACGTGATAAAGCCGAATACTAAACGCGATTGGAAGAGAAGACGGGATTCCGTTGCCGTGGTTGTTGACCAACCATGCCTAACAAGTAACATCAACCATCCAGAGTCGACTGCTTCTACGTGAGTTCAATTTTATATGTAGTTCTTCTCTCTCTCCCTCTCGACCAAAAGCCCCTCTCAGTCCTTTCTCTTACAGAGCCTGACCCATACTCTATAATTCTATATAGCAGAACAAGAAGGTTAGGAAAACGATAAAAAAATAAATAAATAAAGTACCAGGGAGAACGGAGGCCATGTGGGTACAGGACGAGCTCTGAGTTTAACCGAACCCTCCTGGCAGCCACCAAAGACTAAAAAGGGGAGGTTCTTCGGTAAACTTTACAGACGCACATCCGGCCCAACCTCAGAAGTCAGAACGAACCCCTACTACTCCCATTGTAGAAGAGCATATTACTCGGAGTCGCACTGTCCTGCAACATACGAACCCCGGCCAGGCGCAACCTCGGCCACGTGACACAGGCAGGCAGCACCCCGAGAGAGGAAAAGGGATGTAAGAGAGACGAAAGGGTTTTCGATCTCTCTCTCTCTCTCGGAGGTCCGTCCCCTAAAGGAATCAATCCCATTCCCACGCTGCAGCCCCCTATTTCATTCTTCGTAAATAAAGCGCGCGACGCCCCAAAAACGTCGCTGCCTTTCCCAGGCGTCCTCACTCACTTTCGGACTTTGATTGCGGGAATCTCGCCCGCCAACGATGTAGAGCTTTTCTCTTACGCCATTAAAAATACCTCGAAACAGAAGAGTGGGGGAGAGAACCGAAATGACGATATTGACCTTCACTCACGAGAGCTGGAGTGGGAGAAGAATCTCTCAACGAGAAGGTGCATTCTCGTCATTTGGGTGGGAATAACGGCACTAGACCTCCGAGATCCATATTGCCGGTGGGGGTTATTCAATCATACATCTCTAAAACAAGGGCGAGCAAATCCACACAAAAGCAGCTTCGATTTTGCATGGAAGAGGAAAAATGGTGCATATGGACTCACATTAAAAACTAGGGTTAAGGAACACCATGAGAATTAGTACATTATCCGGGCTGTCGGAAGCAGGAAGCGCTTCCAAAATCACGGAAGGGTAATTTCGACTACTGAAATTTCAGCTTCCAGCAGGAGGCACAAGTCACTTTATCCCCCACCACCACCACCAAAGACGCGGTATCAGGTATGCCGCCAGGGGTAAAAAAAAAACGAAAATTGAAAAAGAGAAAGAAAACGCAAAGAAAGCAAAAGAAAGCGAAAGTAATTCTAACGTGCGCCGGGCTGTCCAGGACGGAAACAAAATGCGAAACTGCAAACGATCGGACTTTCTTTCTACTCAGAAGCCGGATCAATAAGGCGAACGATGATGATCTTCCATGGTCACCGCCCCCAACATTGAAAAGAAAAAACCAAAAAAAAAAAAAACCACCACAGGGCGGCGTACGCTAGCAATAACGCTGGGATCCCTGAACTTAAACAAGACCGGGAGAATTGGTTAAGAAACCCGAAATGGGAGTGATGCCCTAAAGCTAAAAGGGGCTAAACTGTTAATGGTCAAACGCCAGTCAGCAGGAGCGTACGATAGCCTCGCCTAAAATGAAACACTAATTTGCACACGGAGAAGGAACACGACCCTTATAGTGGTGGCCATTAATGGCGTCGACGGAGCCAAGAGGTGGTTGTGTCAAAGTGTTTACCTTTCTATAAGTGGTGCCATCCTCTTCCACGGTCCATCCCGCCTCGGCGCAGAGAGCTTTCAAGACCTCGTTGTTGTCGCAATGCTTGGGAAGCTTGTAGTTGCCATACATACGGAGCCCGGAGTAGATCTTGGCCGCGATCGCTCTTCTCCTCCTTTCTCTTCTCTTATTGTTCTCCCTCTCCTTCCATGTAGGGAGCCTCGTTCCGGACGTCATATCGTCCTCCCTCTCCCCTCGAGAATAAATTTTTTTCTTAAATTGATACCAAAACCCAGAAACCCGAACTCCCCACAGCTCAAGTCAGCACAGCTCCTCAGAGCAGTAAATACTACCTGGACGGCCTACTTCTGGGCATGATAAACCGATCAGAAGCGCTAGATCTGCGTTCGGACACAGCCCGGGATCGCCGGTGATTAAAAACCGTCCAACGCCAAACACCAGTAAAGAGAATCAGATCCGCCGGGACCGGCCTCCGGTATCAGGATCGGGCAAAAGCAGAGTGATCGGAAATGGCGACGCCGTCGTCGAGAGCTTCTCGGAGGAGAGAGACCAAAAAGAAACGCTCCGAGAAACCGGATAGGTGTTTTATTGAAACCGGAGAAGGCGCAAAGCGCAGACTAAAAATAAATGGAAGCACGCGAGGAAGGTGAGTTAAATACTGTTGGTATCTAAAAAAGGTCATCCTTCCATCGACAATCACGGAAATGCCACTATCGCACTTTCGGGTTTTCTGTCTTACAGGAGAGGGGGGGGGGGTCCGTGAAGAAATCCACTGCCACACAGGAAAAGTAAGGCCGGGAAGTGGTTCCGGTTGACAAAACCAAGGAACAGATGGGGGTAAAATAGGAAACATAAATGGGCCCTCGGCAATTTTGACGAGATTATGCCATCATTAGTTGGTTAAATATAGGAAATTAACGCGCATTACTTTCAATATATCTCCCGGAAAAGTAAGGTCGGACCGACTCGAGGAGGTGGGGCCCCGAGAGCGACGGGTGAAAAAAACAGGAAGGAGAGAGGTTTAACGGAGAGTAGTCATATCAGAGATCAGAATGCGGAAAAGTGAGACCCTCTCCGTCTGAACAGAGCGCACAGCGTGCAGACCAGCGAGTACTAATGGGCCGCGGAAGCCAAGCCGGTAGCCCGGCTGGAGAACTCCGATTAGGCCGCTCGAGGGTGTCGATGCCGTCGGATGATCTGAGAGGTGAAACCCCAGCCGTGAGATTCCCGCGTCGAGTTTTTCCTTATTAGCCCAAGCAACCGTGTTTTACTACACTGTTATGTGGTCGGTTAGAGACGGCGGAGCCGAATATTTTTGGCGTTTCTTTTTTCCCAGTCCGGGAGGCGCGGTTACACGTGTTGCAGAGGTCGCAGAGACGGTTCCGGAATAGGGAAAACCGTCTCTGTGACCTGGTCCTCCTCGCAAGGGGAAGAGAGAGGGGGGGTGGGGGGGTTGCGGGTCCCACGCGCGTGATACGTTTCGATTCCGCCTTCGGATTTTCGGATTTTCGGATCTTCCGGAATCGGACCGACCAAAGAGGTGCCTGTACGTGCCGGCGCCGCCCTGGGTGGCGCGACCGCGTAGAGAGGCTGACAGCGCCGCGCGGTGGTGCGGCGTCGAGGTGGCTGGGGTCCCTCCCTTGCATGCCCCCACGGATCACCGTGATCCGTGGCTCGACGTGACACATTCTGCACGTGCGTGCGGACGTGAACATTTTGCGAGGCCGCTCAAGCGCGAGCTGCATTGGATTAGGATAAGCCGGGTCTGTAGTCCCGGGCGGGGGCCAAGACCGGGGGCCGGGTCGGAATGGGAGGTCTCGGTGGGTCCGGTACGGGAAAGGGAGGGGGAGCATTTTCGCAGAAGTGGGTCACATGCCGCAACCCGAAATGCCCGCCACTCACGAGTCACGAGGCAGCGCAAGCCGCAAAGAGAGAGGAAAGATAAAAAAGCGAAAGCCCGACGGTGGGTTTTACGAGATTGCCCTTTATTTACTCCTTCCCGACCGCTTCTTTCCTTCATAGCTAGGTCCAAATGTCTAAACGAACTCTCCTTATATTATTCTTCCACATGCGCCCGTCTCAGCCTTGAGGACTACATCGGTAACTTTCACTGGGGTTTTAATTATGATCTTCCTCGCTTCTTCACCTGGTTAATTATTTCGTATTTGTTCTGGATTTGCTTCGCTGTGGAGGCTGACGTCAATTCAAACCCTCCAATTCATTTGATCTATTTCTCTTTTTTTTTTTTCTTCTTTGCAAGGACTGCAACAGAGTAAATTGTATGTAAGAGCTCTATCCGCATAGCGCTTTTCACTTTATATACTCGTACGAGTTAGGACTGTGCTAGTATACACTGCTGCAAGAGACGGCTTCTTTTTCTTTACAAGGAGTGTAACTGTGTGACTCGTAGATAACAGCTCCATCAGCATAGTATTAATTATTTTGACTCGAAGTACTCGTACGACTGTTCGAGGAGACTGTTGTATGGCGACAGCGTAAAGAAAGAAATACTTTATCGGGTTCAGGTTTAGTCATCAGGAATGGTGACTGACGTGCATGTAATCTCATAAAAATCTCGGGAGGTCAGATTGACCATCTTTGTTTAAAGAGTCGGTACCTGATCGTCGTATTTTTAAAAGCAAATTCTTTTCAGGCCGGATTACTAGCTCGTTATTGTACGTGCGATGGTCCACAATTACGGACCACGACTTTGTGGGAGATCGAAGAGCAAAACGTACAGAGGGTCTTTTTGTTCATTTCCCTTTCAAGATGATGGGTCCTTATAAAGCGATATTCGCTCCTCCTATAAATGGAATCAAGACATCTAAAAAATCAACTGAACTTGATTAAACACCGGAGAGCCGAAGCTGCACTCGATTGAGTGGCTCGTATATATACTGTACATACATAACCTAGCTCCGTCAGAAAAATGAGAAGTCGATCGTTCGAAAGGAAGAGAAAGAAGAAATGAGTAGAAGGGTTCGTGAAACTGCAGACGGAGGTGGACAAACGTGACAGCGAATCAATCGAGTCTTACCGGTTGGGGCGCAACACATATCCAAAGTGGGATACATGATGATGATGATACAGTTTCCTCCGCCACCTTTTCAAAGTTAAAAAGCAGAGGGAAGAACAGGGATTTCCTCCTCAGCTTACCATATGATGCCAATTTCAACCTCTTCCCACTTTTGCTTTTTCCCGTTTCGCTCCGCACAAGGACAACGCCCATATATCGATCGTGCTCGTGGCTGGAGCTGGCTGAATCCCTCTGTGGGCTTTACCTGTCGAATGTGACGACATGCGAAGCGTACATGCATGTGAACGACTCTGGACTAGTGCATAAATCGATAACAAAAAAAAAGAAAGAAAGAAGGAATGAAAGAATGATTCCACCACCTCGCCGTTCCTTTTCTCGGCCTCCCAGGTCTCTTCCTCTGTACAAAACGATGAATCCGGTCAAATTAAAGCGGTAGCTGCTTTAGTACCTGAGACAACACCCTTTTGTTTATTTCCAGTTCGAGCTGTTTACGTTATACACCACCCAACGGCCAGCAGTATATGACGACGGCCATCAGATCATATCAGGTCGTTCCGCTACAAGACAATAACAGTTACTACTTCGTAACGAAGCGCTTGCGTAGCCATTTGTCGCATCTCTTTTGGCTGGCAAGGCGATGCAAATGGAGATCGAAAACACGTATTGTCACGTTCCACCCTTTCGAACCCCAAAAAATAAAGAGATTATCAGGAGGCTGCCCATCCCTTCGAACTCCACTCTTCATGGGACACATCTTTATTCATCGATTAATTGAGCTGCAAAAGCTTGCGGAACCCAAGCCTATTGACCCGCATGATAATGTTGTTAAGCTGGTCAATGTCTCCTTTGATTATTACGTGGATTTTTTTCTGTGACTCTGGCTTCCAGTTCAAAAGGAGAAACCTGGGAACAAATTCACCGGCCAAAATGTCTCAATCTTGCGCCGAATATGCAGTCAGCCTATCAGAGATTAATCCTGGTTGACTGGTCAAAAAAACCGGGATGGTGCAGTCAATTATGATAAGATTTCGCATATGATGAGATTCTTGAATGTGGCCTCGGAGACTTAGACCAACAAGGCGTCCCGGAGCTTTTAATGGAACGGCCGACCATGCCACTCAGAAGACAGCAGAAACGATTGTGTCGGTCATAAAAGAATAACTTCGTTGGCACCTATCTCCGCCCTGGCTCGGATGAACTTGTTGTGACCCCACGTGAAATGTCCCCCGTCGACCGCGCTGATGAAACGTACCACCGGAGGAGTCTTTAGACTTACAGCCCACATTAACTACAAACTGCAGTTGTTAAAAAGAAATTTACTGCATGGATGCCATTGATAGCACTAGCACTCGTGATTACCTCTACAGACCATGAAGTTCAGAGCTGTATAAATCAGAAAGCACTCCACAAACTCCCCCATGCCTCTTCTTCAACTCTACGGAGGATGGATCTCCCGCATTCTGATGGTCAAATAATGAGTTAGATGGGAAAACGAAGTCCTGAAACGAATTGGGATCGTTTCTGTCTAAGAATCAGTACCAGATGAAATAAGGGTACTGGCAAACGCATCCCAGGTAGTTAACTGATCTTCTGGTCGATTCGTATCCATTGATCGTTGGGCATTTGAAGCAACTGAACACACTGGGAGGTGCACCGACAAAAGAAAAGCCAAACTGTCCACACTGGAACCAATGCTGAGAAAAACAGGTCACCGGTCTTCTTGTGCAAGATAACTACTTGCTTAATTTAACAACCTCCTGAAGAAGTGTATCGGTGGAAGACTTAACTTCATCAGATAACACAAGCTGCTGAGGCAATAAATGTAGGCCACAAACAACGAGTACTCTCAATGCATCTTCTAACGTTAGTTTCTCTATCTTGCTCACTCTTTGGTTCACGAACTTGCAAGAGCTTCTCAAATTGCAGGCTCTACATACCTGAACGCAAAGCCGATGAATTAGATCATTCCTTGAAGTGGGGATGAGGACACAAAAGACAAAAGACAACTCTGAGCCAACTTACAACATCTTCTTGAATGCGAAAGAAAGATCGCAATGTCTTTGCTGCAAAAACTGTTTTTCGTTCAACAGATGGACAACCAAAAAGAGCAACCTTCTTCAACTGACTGCCTGACAACCACCTAGAAAACAAAACTTTCTTCAATCAAAACACAAGGCATATATGTTTCCGGACATTTTTCAGCTTACTCTGCGTAAACACAACTAACACTGTCAAGCATATCTGTAGTAAAAGTGAGAAATGATTTTAGTAACAACTCTAGTTTAAATGGCAAAAACCAACTTTAAGAATTGATAACAACCAAGTCAGATGGATTCTTACAGTTGCAAAAAGTGAATCTATGTAGCATTGGGGAGCTTCCTCTCATTGGTTTCATATATGAACCAATCGAACTACCAATACTGCACTAACATGTTTTAACCTTCCTGCTCCAACATGCCTTTCCAGTTTTTTGTTGTGATTCTCTCTCCAAACGTATTTATGTGTTTTCTCTCTGGTCTGCCTTCTTAGTTTCTATAACGTAGCTCTGAGAACACTTACAGTGTCTGCTCTGCCAAGAATTTCACAAATTCATGTTCGCGTGCAGATTCCTTGAGTCAGCCCAAATTAAGTAATTCACTTTGACTCATAACTCCAATCTTGAAGGAACAGGTCCAACTCAGGAGAATGACAGGAAATTCATTGAGGCCTATATATCACCAATATGATGCATACTTTTTATAAACTTAATGTATCAGGCAAATTACTGTCTTATGGTGGACAAGAAAGTACAGTGAATAGGCCAAAATGCATAAACATAGACCTATTGTCGGATAGGATGCCTGGTACAGCAAACAATATGTTTACAGCAATGGTTCCAAAGAATAAGAATCAGTAAATTCCTTAGCATTGACTCATTTGAGAGGACTACTTTCCACCAATAATTCCTCCACAGGATCATTAGCACTCAGATTAGCTTCCTAGTGAACCTTCCCTCAAACCATACTGAGTCTTTTAAGTCACATTCAAGAGTTTCGCCTTCATCTCGTTCCATTTTTCCAGTTCATGGAAGCCCTTGTCGTACTAGGAGACAACAACATGCAAATACTTCACCGCCCAATTGTTCCAGCAGTCAACCAGTCCCCTTGAGGACACAAATTTTCATGTCGTACTCAGACAGGGGTGATTATGTTCTGTGTCCCAGTAACTTTTCTGCACCAGACGCTACCAAAGCTGACCCATGGACAACTTTGGATTGAAATTGTTCATATATCAGTTAATGCTAAGATCCCCTATTCGCTTAATTGATCCTTCAAAAGGAAGTGAGCGGGTTATGATATACAAAGATATGAGATCTTGGTGAGGCCATGGAACATTATGAGCAGGACTCGGGCAGTTTTCTATCTCACTACTAATCCAATCTAGGCCGAGATTCTAGTTCTACATTGTAGAAAAATTTAGCAACTCTATTTATCATTTTAGGGAGAAACTCTAACTTGGTCGACCTTTTCTAATGATCTATTTAAATTTTAAATCTATATAGAGAAAATCTTGACCCAATGTATTAGGGAAAAGTTTAAAATCTTAGAAACTTTGCAATGAAAGACGGATTTGGTAGCATACAATTTTGTTTCAAAAACTATCAAAATGATGAGATTTTCAATTCAAGCAATAAGGGTGACTTACTTTGCGATCTCCTGATGGTCCCGGCCAAACCTCTCGGCAGCAGACTTCAAGGAACCTTGAACAAGAGGGTTGGAAAGGCGATCGACATTTAACCCTTCCTCCTGTAAGATACTTGTATCATTTAAGTACCCTTCTTTAAATAAGGTATTCACAAACATAACCATCCCAGGAGAGTGTCCTTCTCGGTAGTTCATATTTTGCGTCGATGGCCTGAGTTCTGTAGATCGACTAAATATTGTATCTTTCGGCACGGGCCTCTTCTTGTCAGGCCGTTGTCGCATTGCAAATGAAGAATGAATGCCGGCAGCTTTCTTTGCCGCCTTTTGAAATTTCGCAGTGTCTTTCAGAATCACATCTTCTCTTAAAAACTCCACTTCTTCTTCCATTCGGACCCGTGGTTTTCTCTTCACTTCCTTTATTCTGTCGGCAGTTGAAACAATTTGCGGTCCTTCCTCCGCATACGATTCGTTACCGTTGACTCTTTCGTTCAAGCCAGGTTTTTTCCCATTCTCCCTCAATCCGGTACAAGTTTCAAACTCATCAGTGAAGGCTGGTTCGTTTAACTGGGTACCCTTCGAATGGACTGATTCTGTATGGACATTTTCATCGGAGAAGTTCAGGTGTCTGCTTATTTCGGAAGGAACTAGAGGGGAAGACACAGAAACTGCAGATAAAGAAAACCTGGAACCTAACTTTCCCAGAATCGACAGAAATGACAGCGATCGAAATGGAGAGTTCTCCCGATATCTCAAACCGATTTGGATTCTAGAGAGCAGGCGAGTGGAGGGGAAGAAAACCATCATCGGGAGCCTCAGATGTCGATTTCTTCGACAACATTCAGCTCTGCGAGTGTGCTCGGCGAGGGCGTGGGAGGGAGAGACCGCCGCCGCAAGCCCGCAGGGTTTTAAGTGCTTCAGGGGTTCAAGAAAAGTCGATTTCCGATTATACAGTTTTACGGTTTTACCAATTAGTAATCGAAAGTTCAAAACTGAAATGAAATTAGTTTTTGTAAAGAGTAGTGATAACCATTTACGTAAGTGTAATATATAAACAGTTGTTCTTATAATCGTTTCCAAAATACTCATATTGTTTATAACTTAAAAGTTAAAACTGATAAATTCTAGTAATACAAAATTTTAACATTTTTTTGACAATCGAGTATTAAATATATTTTTTTCGTGGGAGACTAGGACTTGAGATCATTAAAGATATTTTGGTTCGACCAATTGTCACATATGCATAAATTTCAAAAAACTTTTAAATTAGTGGATGTTGTATTTGACTTTGTGTTAAAAGGTTAAGATGACAATGTAAGGTGTTTGTTTTATACTTTATTATTAGAGTAATGCTAGTTGCAATGCATACTTACCCAATGTACCAGTTAATAGAAAATTTAAATATATATATTATTTTATAAAATATTTAATTCGAAAGGATAAAGCTAGGCAGTTGTGTTTCCTAGTACATAGATAGATACATGTAGCTAGTATTTTCCTTTTTTATGCTGTAATAATATTTGTACTAGTTATTTTTATTTATTTTTATATTTTATTTAAGGCTATTTAACATTCATTAACTATTTACTTGTCGAGAAATCCAAAATAAAAATTTGAAAAACTATTTCAGTACTTTGAGTGTTTACTGTGAGTTTTACATCGTGATGTGGTTGTCGTGCTGACAACCTTATTAGTAGTCCAGATAAAGTCTAGGGTTTAGACTCACTTAAAAAATAGGTCGATAGTTTCTACGTTATCTCTAAAAATTCAAGAAATAATTATTTGAAACGAAAATGGAACATGGTGTTTGGCCTAGTTTGGATTTAATTGGAAGTCTTTTTTTCAGGTAATTCAAAGTTTGGTTTTGGAGCTCATTAACTTTTCCATTAAAAACTAATCTCTGGAAAAAAAATTTATAAATTATTTCAAAAAAAGTTCTTTATCCAAAAATAACTGTTTGATTTTAAATCTAAATGGGCTAGCCAAAAGTGCCATTAAATAAAGCGTAATGCTAAAAATATTTTATTTTTTTAAAATCATAAATCCTAAAGGATAAACCCTAGGCAGTTGTGTTTCATTAGCTGGCACATAAGATCAATATTGCGAGTAAGTGCATCTAGCATTACTTTTAAATAAATATCAGTATTGTTTGTCTTTTTGGTTAATTATGTAATACAAAATTATTTTTTCCTTAAGAGTGGTGATATGAGTACTACTAAATTTTACATGGGTGTATAACGTGACTTGGGTCCTCATCGGCAGTCAAAATAAATAATAGATAAGATAGGAACTATCTTCCTATAGGTAAGCCTAAACCCTAATCTTATATAGACTACCGACTAAGTTGACACGAGGCTGTTTAGCAAATAATTTTTCTTTCCTTAATTTCTCTTGTTACTAGAAGGACAACGAGTGAAATTCATCACCTAATAAAAATTTTAAACTTTATTGGTTTACTATTTTTTATTTTTTTTATTTGTCTGGATCGCTACAAAGATAGCCCGTATCCGAGATGATTATTTGGTTACACAAAGTATTTATTTTATAACAAAAGTCGTAACAGTTTAAAGACCAAATAGCTCTTTCGCTCTTCGCTTACCAGGCGAGATTTTCTAGTTGAAAATATCAAAAAATCCGAAGTATATTCAGTGTCCTCAATTAGGATTTAAAGCATAAAAAAACAAGAGGTGTCCGCCACTGAAGACTCGGAAACGAGGTCGATTTGTCAAACTGCGTCGCCTCCGTCAAGACAGACAACCAAGTGGAAATGGAATTAGTATTTACATTAACCCGGAGTGCCGGGATCCGAATCCGACAGTGTCCTGTTGCGGGAGCTGAATCTCACAGGGGCGACGAAGCTCAAGTCTTCTTTCTTGAGCGCCCCACATACGACCCACTTTGACCGCTAATTGGGCTCCTTATTTCGTATTCGGGTCCAAAATCTTACCTTCCTCTCACGTTTCATCGGACTCTTCGTCGCTTTGTGTAGAATTTTGACTAAAAACCAGATCAGCCTTTTTTATTTATATTTTCAGACTCAATTATAAGGACGTATCGTGTTTAACACCAATTAAAAGAGATGATTTGTTTTTTTTTTATATTACATGTGTGGTGAAACTTCGAGTCTTCATTCTTCCACCCTCCTCCCCTTAACATCACACAAAGAAGCGAAATCTTCCTCTTAGAGAGCCTCGGAGATAAATACATTGCCATGAATTATCTTATCTACATTTCAACTTAGAAAAATGATATCATTACTTTAATATTTTAGTGTGAAGTTTTACATCTTGATGTAGATTGACATTTTTCGAAAAACTTACGCATATCACCACTCTTCAATTTATCTTAGATACTAATAATTTAGAAACCTTTAAATAATAGAGATGATCTAATTTGACCCGGTGACGTGGATTAAAGTTATTCCTAGAAAACTACACAAAAAATTTGGCAAAATGCCATCAAACATACACTGATGATGTGATGTTGTTGGTTTTTGGTTTTATCTAGTTGAACCGGGTTCACTTAGCTATGGAACCAAAATATCGTACCTTTAAAGTCTTACTATATCCGTGTTACGATTTAATCTTCTTCAATTACAAGGGGTTGGTTCCGACTCGTTAATTTTGAGAAATTCATAAAAAAAAAATGATCAGATTTAACTTTGTCCACATTTCAGTTCAATACTATGATATTATTAATGCGATTTTTAAATATCATAAAATACAAATATTTTATGAGATCAATGTCTGCCAAATCAAAATTAACAATAAAGACAACCTTCACAATCAAACTTATATAACGATAAGTAAGATGTAACCGCGTGCACCCGTTCTGTCACATATAAGAGACTTTTCCAATTCAGATTATTGGTAGAGCTTGTGGATTCTGTTACAGACCACATCAACATCCGGGCCGAAGTACCGAAAAACTGCAAAAGCCGCCTGCTGTATCAAGCAAGACACGCGGCTATGCCGCATGACATGGACCTACCTAACACCACAGACACAGCAACGGCCAGGATCGCCTCTCCGGGACTCGATCACTAGATCGTGGGGACCGTGGCGACTTGTGAGTAGACGTGGCGATGTGGCCATCGAACCCGAGATGCACGCCCAAAAGGTCGCAGCGATGAGAAGGTGGCCGTTCACTCCCGTCTGCCACGTTTCTTCTCTTTTTTTCCGATCGCGTACCGATCGGATAAAATCAAGGGTTCATCAAATCAATCCCATCCGCTGCTATGGTGGGCCATGGAAGATCGATGAAATAAATGATGAGGGGGTAATCCGGGTATGGTACGAACACTTGGTCAGTGTCGCTGTCAAGCTTCAAACCTAACCCCCACGGTTCCACAAGGTGGGCCCATGTAAGAAGCACTCCTGCGCGAGTCTTTTAATGATCCAGTGGACATGCTCGTCTTAATTTATTAGACGTGATCCTTTTTTTTTTTTTTTCATCTTTTTCTTTTCTGAATTCTTCATTTTTCGGCACGGAGTTAGGTCCGGCTCCGGCCAGTGCCCGAATTCGGTGAACCGGTATTTTTCTTTCCTTTTTTGTTTTGTCGCGGGAAAAAGAAAAGAAAAGAAAAGGGCTAATAAGCCTAATTCCACCGGAAAAAAAGAAGGCACTGAGAAAGTAAGAAGCAGTCTTCCCGTGAGACGGCGAGAGGGTCTCCGCTAACTACAGAGTCAAACAATCCCGGGAACGCCCTTCACCGTCGACTTCTTCCTCGTCTGTGACAACTCGGGAGTCTCATGGGAGGAAGGATGATAAAATCCCCATTGAACCTTTGTTTTTCGCGGGAGGAAATTCTTGCGCTTACTCTGTAATCGAAGGAGATCTATGGTTTTCTCTTTCGGTTGATTCCGTTTCTTGAGAAAAGCTGTTCGCTACTTGTTCCACCTCGACCGCAAGTTCTTGGGAGCGTAGCTGTGCCTTTCTGTTTATCTTCCAGGGTAAGGTAAAAAACTGAAGAAAACGTGTTTCTTTTTGTAAAGGAGAGAGTTTTTTCGCACGTCTTTTGAGTAATGTTCTTTTTTTTTTTCCCCTGTTTTCTTTTCTACTCTCGGAGCTGAATTTTAAGCATGTTTGCTTTGGTTTTACGGCTTTTTTAGCTGGCGACTTTTGATTGAGTTGAATTTTGTATACTTGTTAAAAAACGAGTCGTTCGTTACAATTGGGGGCACTGTAGATGCCAACGCTCTTATGGAAGTAGGGTTTTCAGGCTTTAACTGCGAAATATTTTGCATCGGACTTCTGTTGCAGGCAAAACTTGCTCTCCAAGGTTTCTTCTGTTTGGGATCCGAAGCATAGAAACTGCAAAAGGAATCAGTGCTGTAGTGTTCTTTGGGCGCAGCCCTCTTTTTGATGTAGAAATTGTTTGTGCACACCGTTCTTCAGAGTTCGGAGGGTAGAATTCCACGTTATCTCTTAGGATGGATGGATCTCAGGGTAATTCAAATGCACCGCCTCCGTTTCTTACAAAAACTTATGATATGGTTGATGACCCTTCCACAAATTCCATTGTCGCTTGGAGCCCGAAGAACGACAGCTTCATTGTCTGGAACCCCCCGGAATTCGCTAGAGATTTACTGCCCAAATATTTCAAGCACAATAACTTCTCCAGTTTTGTCCGCCAACTCAACACATATGTAAGATATTTGTGAGTATGTGTAAATATCTTTTTTGTATATTTGTTTTTAATCGTCTGATGACACATTTGTGAAATCCATTTCTTGTATCAGGGTTTCCGGAAAATAGACCCAGACCAATGGGAATTTGCTAATGAGGAGTTCATAAGGGGCCAGAGACATCTATTGAAAAACATCCACAGGCGGAAGCCTATACATAGCCATTCCCACCACCACCAAGCACAAGGAAATTCTTCTGGGGCCTTATCCGAGTCTGAAAAACAAGAGCTCGATGATGAAATTGAAAGATTAAAACAAGAAAAAGGGATGCTTCTTACTGAGTTACAGAGACATACACAACAGCAACAAGAGATGGATTCACAAATGAAATCTGTAGAGGAAAAATTGAGACAGATGGAATACAGACAGAGGCAGATGATGACGTTCTTGGCTCGCATTGTTCAAAAGCCAGGTTTCCTTTCGAATCTTGTCCATCATTCTGAAAACCATAACAAGAAGAGGAGGTTGCCAAAGCTGGATTATTTGTATGAGGAGCCAGATGTGACAAATAGTGATAAGATTGTGACTGTCCCGAGCAGTGACGCATCAGATGTTATTTCGGTGCAAGTAATAAGCACAGAGGCATTCGAGAAGATGGAGACATCTATTAATTCCTGGGAGAATTTCCTGAGAGGGGTGAGTCAAGCTTCCGGAGAAGAAATGTATACTGGCACAAATCCACTGCAGCCAAGTGTAGTCCTTTCAGAGATGAACACATCCTCCGGTGATGCCATTGCAAATTTGCAAGCTCAGTCACCTATTTTGGATATCTCTTCACCTCTTTCGAGAGATGTAAGTTCATCTCCAGAGCTGGCCGAGTCTACAAGTTATGCAGGGAGTCCTCTTTCAGCAGTTCAGCCTAAAGCTTCTATTATAGATATGAATTCTAAGCCATCAGGGTCAGAGCTTCAGCCTTCCCTTGATCGAGGAGGTGTCGCTTCTGCTAACCCTGCTGGGGCAAATGATATGTTCTGGGAACAGTTCTTGACTGAGACTCCTGGTTCTACAGAGGCTCAGGAGGTCCAATCGGAAAGAAGGGATAATGAGGTCAGAAAAGTAGAAAGCAAACTTCCTGATAGAACAATTTTTTGGTGGAATAAGAAAAATTTGGATCACCTTACTGAACAAATGGGACATCTGAGTCCAGCTGAAAGAACAACTAATGTGGGTTGATTGATTTAAGTTGATGCAGGTGTCCTACTATTGAACAAAATGGTATGTCTGGTTCAATCTGGTATCATATGGATGCTCCATGTGCCGAGGTAATATTAATTTTGTGACAGTCATTGTACATGGAGCAGGTTGTGATGTTTTGCGAGTATTATGTCTTTCATTAATACATGTTTTAGTGTGCTCTTTTGAACTTCAGACGTGTCTTTTGATGTTGTGCATCTTTTGGCATTTGCTCAACTTTTGCAAAGCTATAGTTTTTAAAAAAGATTGAAGACGTAGAAGAACGCACTTGTTTGTAAAGCCTTACTACGCATTGATATACGTCTTTTTTTTTTAACTGGAATTAGTGGTTTTCAAATTTATTTATACAGATGTTCATTCCTCATCTAATAGAGTACTTGTTGGCATTTTCTTGTTCTAAGTGGGGATGTGCCACGCATCCTTCTTCCTCACACTGACATTACTTGGCATTTTCAAAAAGTCTTTTACAACTTCCATGAAATATATTGTTAAACATTTTGACATATTCCTCGTTGATCACTTCTGAGAGGTGCATGTCACCATGACCCATGAAATGCTATTTTGGCCTGATTTGGGTGCATATTATGCACAAACGAACCAGATCAATTGAATTACCTGCAGAGGTATAAAGTCCTGATATGTGAGTAAAATGGTTGACTTGGAATTGTTGGGTGAAGTATGCCTTTCTATGCTCTGCTGATATGTGATTTAATCTTAATGCTTTTCTTTTGTCTTATAAGTACATTTTCGTATTCACATTGAACTCTTTCGAGCTTTTTTATCAATGCGAAGGATTTCGTCTAAACAGAAAAAGTCGGTATGCATATGAGTTTTCAGTTTTCAGTTTTAGACATTTTTTTTTGGACGCAAATCAGTTTTTACACTATCAATTTCAAATTCTGGCATTGGTGTCTTTCATGGCATTTGAACGCTTAACAGAAAGTAAATATTTTTCGGATTCTATGGCTTCTCTTGTACATATTGTCTGTTTCTGGACCTTAATATAAACCATTGGCTCAAGAGCCTTCCTTTGGGCGCTTGAGAAAGTAACCTAAACCTGTGTTATGTTACACTTAAAGCAAATTCAAGCTTGTTTGATGGACGTAACAAAAAGCCGGCGTGGAGTCTGTCTCGTGACATTACTCTCAAAAAGCTATAGCTGAAGCCCGAATCTCTGTAAACAGGGAAAAAACGTGGGTGTTGTAAATTTTCAGGGCTACAGCGCATGTGCTCGTCCGATGCTGCGCCAGGGAATCTTGCAATAATAGGATGTCGTTTAGATATTGGATAGTCAGTTATCAGTTTTTGGGAACTAGGGATCGTCACTTATGAGCTATAATGAGCGAACCAAAAGAAAGTCAGCTCCCCAACTCGATTAAAGCTGTGACATGTCATATGTACGACGGCCCAAGACCATTTGGGACACCCCTCGAGAGCATAAAAAAATTCTCTGACTTAAAAATATCCTGAAAGGTCCCATTCCATCTGAATCACATGATCGCATGTGATCACGAGTCGACCCGGGTTTAGGGCGCCACAACCACCGCCAGGCACCAACATTAAGTGCTTCTTTCCTTGAGACGCATGAACAGACTACTGGAATTGTAAATCTTCAAGTCTTTCAGAAAGGGTCTCATTCTCACGTTTGGTTCACGGCATTACACTACAGAAGAATGAATTGTCCATGAAGAGGGGGAGTAAAATAATATATCGCACACAGTACCTGTGCGCGAGTCATTATTCTTCTCATAATCTGCCTCCGTACCTACTGCACATTCCCCATAATCTCAAGTTTCAATCCTCAAAAATCAAAACGGGAAGTTCACACTCGAGCAGTCCCATCTCACTGTTCTTGTTCGCCGCGGTGCCGTGGACTTCACTCATAATGTTTTTTTTTTTTTTTTTTTTTTTTTTTGTGAGGAAGAGTTAGCAACACTTTGAAGAAAGGTACCTTTTTGGGTACCATTTGACGTGGATACAACATGTTTAAGGATGATTGGCACTAAGCACTCGGTGGGTACATGCTTCACATTATACTGTACGCAATACTGTACTCCATCCCCGTAAGCACAGCCTTACTCAAGAGGGTGAATGGTCTTTCTTCCACACGTAGAAAGGAACAAAAATTTGGAAACTGCAATTCTCTTCAAGAAAGAATCCCTACTGCAAGCGACAAAACATTTCAGTGTCTGCCGTCTACATAACTTCTCCATCAAGCTTATTGTTACCGAAAAAATCTAAGTGAAAAACTTTGTACTTGTGGTTGAGATTCTTGATTTGGAAATGGTTACCTGTAGTTATCCTCAAGAGTCGAAAACAGTGCTCAAAGTTGCCAGAGCAAAGTATATATATAATTCCTGACAGCGAAGATCCCAGTCGCATCTCACCACGTTCTGACATTACCCGGGACATGATATTACTCGGAAAACATTCAGACATTTTTTCTCACGAATCAGTTTCATTAATAGCAAATGATCACTTAGCATGTTCTTCTCTGCGGCGGAACTCGAAAGTCAATCAGTTCCCACATTCTGTTACGTGTTTTGTGCCTTCAATTTAGGGGATTAATGAATGTAGACTACAATGCACAGGAAGCAATTCTGCTGTCCTGTAGCCTGTATATATAAAGATGTGGGTCTTAAGTTCAGCAACTGCAAATCAGGTCTACATCGTCATCAGGTTCCAACCAATGGCTACTACACAGCTTTCATCATCTCTCCCAACCGTCTTTCTTCTCTGTCTTCTTCTCTGCAGAAACGCGGCGGCTGCGGCATCAGCGAGCAAGTCAACGAGGTCGAAATCGGCGGCGATGGTGGCGGAGTTCCTGAAAGCTCATAACAGAGTGAGAGAAGAACACGGGCTTCCTCCGCTGAAATGGAGCCGAAAGCTGGCGACTTTCGCGAAATGGTACGCGAATCAGAGGAAGGGCGACTGCCGGCTGATCCATTCGAGTGGGGATTTGGGGGAGAATCTCTTCTGGGGCAAAGGTAAGCGCTGGACGCCCTCGCAAGCGGTGGCGCTTTGGGCCGCCGAGAGACCCGATTACGATTACAGACGCAATGTCTGTATCGGAAGCAAGGAGTGCTTGCATTACACTCAACTGGTGTGGAAGAGGACGACCACTGTTGGGTGTGCCAAGGTGATATGCAGGAGCGGAGACAGCTTCATCGCCTGTAACTACTATCCCCATGGCAACATCATCGGTGCACGACCTTACTGAAGTCACCAAGAAAGAGTTTTCGAAGTTTTAATCTTTGAAATGTCGTTAGCGGTATAATAAAAATGATTGGATAAGGATTAAGGAGAATGTCTTTCAGCCACGTCTGCACTGTTTAATATATAGTACTATTGTATAAAACTACGACAATGACAACTGCAGCCGTCAATCAAACGCTTCAAAGCTTCTTAAGTGCGCCTCCTCTTAATCACTTTCGAAAACCAGAGCCTCTCTCTGTTTCTGGTTCTGAATCTGAGACGGGGCTCTGGTTTGTCTTCTTCCCTTCCTCGGCTCGACCGATCTTGCTCTGGGTCCTTTGTGAAGATGCACGCTTGCCGATTGCACACTTGTCACTGCTCTCAACTGGGGAATTCTCGCGACGAAACTGCGAACGAAAACGACACTCAGCGTCGTCCTTCCTCGTCGTCTTACTCCGATGTCTGGAGTTGCTTATGGATACATCTTCTCCTCTCTTTTTCCAAGAATCTTACTTCTGCGAAGGCCCAAACGATCCTCCTCCCTGGTGGCATAGTGCACCAGTCCAGGTCCCTCGCTTGTCCGTCTCCTGATCCGACGCTCTATTACAGCCCCGTGATCGGGATTTTGAGCCATCCCGGAGACGGCGCTTCTGGTCGACTGAACAATGATACAAATGCTTCCTATATTGCTGCCTCCTATGTTAAATTTGTGGAATCTGCTGGGGCTCG
Source organism: Aristolochia contorta (assembly GCA_022405105.1). Classification (NCBI taxonomy): domain Eukaryota; kingdom Viridiplantae; phylum Streptophyta; class Magnoliopsida; order Piperales; family Aristolochiaceae; genus Aristolochia; species Aristolochia contorta. The sequence goes on along the minus strand of CM039667.1, from coordinate 1,660,307 downwards.
CGTCATACCCCTCATCTACAATGAGCCTATGGAAGTGCTGACCGAGGTTAGATTGCTCCATGAGTTTCATTTTCTATGAAATTAACCTTTTCGATCGAGTTTACGTTGCCCATTGCTACGTGTTACGTGTATTTATCAATTTAATGCAAGTTTTCAAGCCAGGCTTCTTTGGTTTCTTTATTTCCTGTTTCTATTCGTGGTTTACTTATCATTTCCCTACCTTGCTTTAACCAATTTGGCATAAAATAATCGATTTTCCACTTTGCTGCCGGGTACTTCTTACTGTAGAAGCTCGAACTGGTGAATGGAGTGCTGTTTACTGGCGGATGGTGTAAGACTGGTTTGTATTTCAATACTGCGAAAGAGATTTTCCAGGTATTCCCGTCTCCAGTGTAACTACCCAAAAAATTTATATCTTCTTTTGTTTATATTAAATCATTAACCTTTTCCTTAAGCGGCATCTCGTGCCAGGAGTCACTTTCAACTCTCACCAACCCCTTTAGAGAATACATTAATATGGCCTTGTCGATTTTGTCAGAATCATCAAATCATAAAAATTGCATTCCTCTCAATGAATTTGCATATGCCGGTTAGGATCCACAGAGCTGTGATCATCTGAAATCCCATCAATCCAACTAGTTCCTTCAATAGATTTCGCCAATGTGGCTGAGAATGGTCACATTCAAGGAGTCAAAATTGCTTATAGGTTTTTGCAGTACGTACAAATCCACTTTCAGCAGTTCTCAATATAATATACAAAGAGTTGTACCGGAATTATGGTTTTGAGCGGATGACCTGTCGGGGCTCAGTTAGGCATCTTGTCCCTAGAATTGTTGTTAGGGAACATTGATAAGAAATCCATGCAGTTCGTGTTGTTAATGCTTAATCCAGCTTTCATTGTTTTTGTACTTATGCAGAAAGTCTTAGCAAAAAATGATGCTGGTGATCACTTCCCATTGTTTGCAATCTGCTTAGGCTTTGAGATTTTAAGCATTATACTCAGTGAGGTATTACCTGTTTACTCTTTATCTTTTTTATCTGATATTTTCAAGGAAATCCTTGTCTGAGTGCAAACCAACTAAACTTAAAGTTTTTTTTTGTTAGTTTATTGAGGAGAAGTATGAGAAGTTCTTAATCTTTTTTCTGCATAATTCCTCTTCAAGCTGCTTCTTGTTAACAGCTTTATTTTTATTTTTTTAAAAAATAATATTTGACAGTTCATAACTTCTATGGTGAAACAGTTCATATATTTGGTTTTACTGAAGAATTATATCTGGAGGTTCTTGCCTGAGCTTGAACATCAAATTCTTGTTTGAAATTGACCCATCTAAACCACATAGAAACCACACCTTTGCATCTACTTATGTAAGCCATGCGTTTCAATTTGATTTTTATATTATCCTTTTGTAATTGAAGGATAGAGAAGTCCTCAAAAGATATGCAGCTAGAGATCAAGCATCTACACTTCAGTTTGTTGAAAACATAAATTTGGAAGGAACAGTTTTCCAAAGGTATGTCTGCTCCAAATTGGCATTCAAGGTAAGTTAAGGAGAACTTAACTTATAGTAATTGATGATTATGCGTCGAGTGAGTATATCAACTAAATAGGGACCCATTATGGTACACTTTGTTATCGCTTATGTTTTTAGGCTTGAATTCTGTACTTGTCATTTCACATTTCTATTTTAAAATTTATGTCTTTGCCATTGTGCAGATTTTCTGCAGATTTGCTACATAAGCTGAGTACTGAGTGTCTTGTTATGCAAAACCATTATGTAAGTAATCACCTGCCTCATACCCCCCCTGCAATTGAAGATTATGGTACCTCTGTAGATGGAAGCAATGGACGTTTACGTATTTAAAATAGTTACACGTGTTGAATGCAGTATGGCATACCACCAGAATATTTTGTAAAATATCCTGCCTTGTCAGATTTCTTCAAGATCTTGACAACAAGTGCAGATGAAAGTTCACAGGTATAGAAGATAGCAGCTAATCTCTCATTGCTCAAGTTACAAACTTTCTGTGATTGTTTCAGTGCAATATCTTACTGTCTGTCTGAATCAGGTCTACGTCTCTACGGTACATGGACGTAACTATCCTGTGACTGGCTTCCAGTGGCACCCAGAGGTAGTTTTTTTGTTTTTGCTAGTTTGGCCAAGTACCCAAACTCTAAATATATTTTCAAAACTTTCAGTCTGGTTTGCAATTGCTACTGGTGTCATATGGCTGTGGTGCTTTGGTTTATTTTATTTCCTCAATGAAGAACGTCTTTTAGTTTTCAACAATTATTCATTTTGATTCAATCATATTCCTTCTATCCTTTTGACTTTGGTGGAAAAGTATTATTTGTTGATTAAAACGGTGGGCAGAACTCCCACTAGATGTTATTGTAGGTATCTTTTGCATAAGAATTTTGTTGAACACTGCTTGATATTTTTATAACTAAATTAAAAAGAAGAAAGACCTTTTCAGCATTTGGATGGTCATCAATTCTTGGCGGTGTTGAACTGCTGTTTCTGTTGGCTGATATATTCACAAATGGGATATCTTCAAGATTTTTACTTCTTGCCTGATTAAAAGTTTCTGGGCTCCTAGTAAGAGTCAGAGCATTTTTGTTCAAGTATCAATCCAACATCCTCTGAAACCTAGTGGATTTTACTGCAGAAGAATGCTTTTGAATGGGGGATGCCAATGATTCCTCACACAGAGGATGCAGTTCAAGTGACTCAACATGTTGCGAACTTTTTTGTCAGGTTCTTAATTGTTTTAGTCTGCAATATTTAGTGTGTCCATGAAACGTAATTCATTTCAAAATTCTTTATACTCTTGAAAAGTGCACATGAAAGTATTGCTATCAGCAACTGTTTAATTTAAATGAGGACTTTCACAATGCCTATTGGTACAATTTGGGATAAATGACTGATATTTTACTCTTTGATTGTCCTGTGCTGAACAATTTCCACTGTTTTAGAATTGTGGAAGCATATTTAAATTAAATTTATGAAGTCATTGTCATGGTGCAGTGAGGCTAGAAAATCCTTAAACAGGCCACCCATTCAGAAAGTTTTAGACAATTTAATCTACAATTACAGTCCCACATATTGTGGGAAGGCTGGGTAAGTGTCTGGTTGTTTGAACTTGCATTAGTTGATCCAACCAAGTTGTGGTTCATCTAAACCATTTCTGATGTCTTTGGTTGTAGGAAAGGGTATGATGAAGTTTATACCTTCTCATGATCTGGTAAGAAAAAACTGTGGAAGGCCTAATGACTCTACCATTCTCCTGTCCCTTCAGCTTGCGTGGGGGGATGATCAGAATAAGAAGTCACCATTCTGTAACTCTGTAACCGCCCAAGCAATTATCTGTATTTCAAGTCTTCAGTTTTTCTTTGTTGTTCTTTCATCCTTGGTTTTATAATTGTATAGTTTATAATAATACTTTATCTAATAATCCAATTAAACTTTGAGTCCCCTGGTTAATAAACAAGTGAATAGAGTGAGGAAATAGAGCGGTCATTGATCAATCACAAAAGCTAACAGAACTATTCTTACCCAATTTTTGTAGCTCTCAATGGAAATTGTTCAGGTGGAATTTCACAGGATCGTTAACAGCAAATCAAGAAAAAGTCTTCCAAAACTAACTTTACCCTAATAAACGGAAGATGAACTGAAGTACAGTCGTAAGAGTCATATCCTCTCAGTACCCAGCAGATAGAAGAGGGACCAATGAGAGGAAGGTAACTGTTGTTTTCCTTGCCTTAATATCGGTCACATAGAGACTAGAGAGGTTCCAACTTTTACTTTCCCACCCCTTCTCTTCGAATGCCGCAAGCGTAGGCATCATTTAAACTTTTCCCGGGTTTCTCAAACAAAAAGTGGCCTGCCTAGTCCTCTTGTCTCCCACCGTGTCAACCATTTTTTTTTACTTCTTGCGCTTTTTCAAATTCAAACCAGGTTTACGCGTATCGTCGATACGTCTCTGTATCTGCCACTACGTATCGGATTTCTGGGTTGGGGTTACAGGTTCTACGTCACTTCTACCCCCCTTTCAGGTTTACAATCTATAACCCCTCTATAGTTGCCTTATCATACGGCCGACACATACGTCTGATACGTACGTCGATACGTACATGAAATATGAATCCCTGTGCAGATGGATGTACGAGAATTAAAAGGAGCTAAGGAGACTCGAAATGATGAAAGAGAATATGTACAGTAAAGCATTTGGTGGTTCAGGTAAGAGTTGGAATAATGAGAATTTGGTATTTACAGTAAAGCAGTTGGGGATTCGACGGTTTCATGCTCATAATTGCGTTCATTAGTGCCAAATACAGAGCTTCTAATACCTAAGCTCTGGAGCGCTCATGATTACGGTGACCGGAAACAGTTTTTGGTCAATAGTCAAAGTAACCCCGGTCTAGTTCCGGTACGAAGTTGTGCCGGTTCAGGTCGAACCAGACCTGCCGAAACACCTTCACGATCACGTCGTGGAACTCGGACGGGTTGAGGGACAGGTAACAGGCGAGGAGGCTCTCCAGCTCTTCCGGCCGTCCGATCTTCTTCTCCGCGATCATCTCCACCATCGAGTCGCGGAAGTCCTTCTGGGGGTCCATGGAGCTCTTCTCCACCGCGTAGCTCTCGAAATCTCTCCCTTTGTTGTTGTTGTTGTTGTTGTTGTAGTTCTTCTTCTTCTTCTTCTCCGTCTCGCTCTCGCTTTCTTTCTTCCGCCTCTTCAGTTCTTCCAGGGCTCTTATCCGGCAAACCGTTCGCGGGGAGAATAATTCGCCCTTCCCGCTCGTTATGCTCTGAAGCTTGGGCTTCCTTCTCTGGCCGTCTCCTTTCTCTTTCCTCTGTTTCTGGCTTCCCTGATCTTCGTCTTCCTTGGGTTTGTTCTTCGCCTTGGGGCTGCTGATCCTGGGTCTCCTACTATGCTCCGGTCTTTTTAAATTCAAGGGTGGAAATTGATGAACGTCGTCCTTGAAATTGGGGTTTTGCCGTGATTTTGATTTCGGAGAGCGACACCCGGGTTCCGAAGCGGTTACGGAGGGACGATGGCGATCTTCTTCGTTCGTGTTCGGTTTTCTCGAAAAGGACGAGGAATAAAAATCATGCTCTGTTTTCGCCGCCCGAACGCATTGCTCCTCCAGTAGTCTCCGATCCATTCGACTAGATCCTCCAATGGCGAAAGAATCCTTACTCGTCTTCTTCTTCTCCCACCCAGATCTTCGTATCTCCGGTAATAAATCACAATCCGTGGACAAAGCTCGCCTCTCTCTGACATCGCAGCCGATGCTTCCATTAACTCTCGGCCGGAACTCGTCGGAACGAGCAGCCTTTTCGGTCGGAAGTACTCCGCCGTGATCTTTCGACTCAAAGCTCTGCTTCCTGAAAGAGAAACGCCAGTAATCCTCCTCCGGCTCCACGAATCCGGTCACCTTCTGCCCGGTCCTCTTGTCAACAATCTCGGGGGAGAAGGACAGATTGGAGAAGGAGCAGATATGACTACCGCTCTCGGAGTGCCTGGAGGGCCTAAAGCAAACGGGCAAGGAAGAGTTGGAAGGCGACTTACATGGTTTGTTGGTCTTCTGCGGCTTATTGGGTAATTTCTCAGGCTGGGAAGCAGGGGCTTTCCGTCCCGTCTGCTTCAACCTGGAGAACCAGCGCGAGAGAGACACCATGGGTGATCTATCCTCTCCTTTTTTTTTTTTTTTTTCCTTCTCTGCAAACTGGGTTTGATTCCAAGCAGGGTAACAGGCGCGCGCGCGCGAGAGAGAGAGAGAGAGAGGGAGAAGGGGGAGGCGGTTGGGGAGGTGGGATATGATGAAGGGGGCGACGTGAACGTGGGGGGTTTGGGAGGGTATGATCCTATGAGGGATGTGCTGTTTGCTCAGTGCCACTCACTGCTCAGACTATTTCAAAAGGAACGCGCGCCATAAATCATGTGAGCCGATAACAACCTTTTTTTTTTATCACTTTGCCTCTTCTTATTTATTTTTTGCTACGTCCAATTGTCCTCAGGACTTGCGGCACCAAGAACCTTCTCTTTCTTTTACTTTTTCAAAAAAAAAAAAAAGCAAACCTTCCTCAACAGCAGCAGCACCAGCAGCAGAAGCCGGCAGAGCCAATCGGCTCACAATCAAGTCGTCCGTCCACAGCAAATAAAAAGATTTCGAATGAGGAATCTGTACATGAAATCAGAAAAAGCTAGCACTGCGATGGGAACCTGCAGTAAGGTGTCCTTGACTCTTAATCTCTTTCGTTCAAATTCTTCTGGCAGTTTTACAGCAACCGAACACAATTACAAGCCGGGGTCGTGACTGGGACGTGGGTAAGTCTTCTTCTTTTCTTGTTTACCCTCTCTCGAATTAGCATATTCTCTGTTAATTGTCTCCTCTAGAATGGGGTGGGATATAATGATTAACCTTAATTAGATGTTTTTTAAGATTGGATAATTTGGCCTACTCGCAAATTTCTCTTGTTGTGCTCATGATTCTGCTCTACTCCGTACTAGTAAACCAGTTTCCTTCATTATAAAAAACAATTTGCTGGCACACCCGTGAACAAAATCCAGTTCCAGACTAGACCCGGGAAGAATTATAGACAAAAGGGAATTACGGAAAAGAGCACAAATTTCGATTGAAGTTGAAATTATACGGAACAAAGCCACGCGTGAGAATCGAAATCATACCGTCTGGACTTGGGAGTTTGGAGAGGGGTAATGAAGCTAATCTTTTCAACGCCCATCGAAGCGGAATCCATCACTCATCGTAGGTACTGTTCGAGTTTTGCTGAAGACGTTGTAGCCGTCCGAAGAATCCGAATAACTGCTGTCACAAGCAGCGGCGAACAAACGTACGTACGTATATATATCTTCGATTTATTCGGCTGCAGCCTCTGCAGGGTAGTGTGGCGTGGGGTAATGGCAGGAGATGCAGGGATGTATGTGATCAAGGTGTCCCAGTGACAACTGAGAAAGTCTAACCTAGCTAGAGTCGATGCCATGCCCTCTCTCAACGTCGAGTTTGCTCCTTCGTCCGCCCATCTCGATGTGGTAATATTCGTACGACTTTCTAGTTCCATTATTAACTCATCAACCGAGAGAGAGAGAGAGAGAGAGAGAGAGAGAGAGAGAGAGAGAGAGAGAGAGAGAGGAAGAACTAAGAAGACACACGTAACTTAGGGCTGTTTTACCCGTTGTTGCAGTAAAATCTTCACACTATCCAGACAGAGTTCTTCGTAGGGAAAAAAATAGAATTACAGAAATAGTCAGCGGAATCAGCACAGTTCTTTCTGTTCGTAATTAAGACAGCTCAGGGCTAGCTGAAGCCCCTCAAAGAAACCCAAATGCACGTATAGCTCTATCTGACAAAACGGGTCACATCGCCTCGTCTCTTCCCGAGATCGCCATGAGAGCCAGCTCTTGCACTAGGAGTCCTCACATCACTTGAATCTGTAATCCTTTTCCTATTTCCTTAATTAAATTTTAAATACATATCAATGGTTTCATTATTTTGAGTTCAAACTCGTGAACTTAATTTAAACAGTTGTTGCAAGCGATATTTTATTTTTTGACAGAAAATAATTAAGCAGATGCTCAGTTGTGTTTCTTCGGCGTAACAGTTTTTGCAGCTCTGAGAGCAGTGAAGAGTCCAGTCAATTCCCGAACCCGACTCACTGTCTTTCTTTTTTTGTCCCATCGGGGCTTTGGCTTCCATTATCTATGTCGGGTCAGCTAAACGACCAGACCTCTCTTTTTTAACTTCATATCTATCTGGGGAATCACCCTCCCTGATCCCCTGCCCAATCTGAAACTCCCGGGGCCTCTCCTAGCTGCACTCCTCTCTGAAACTACTCTTTTTTTAACAGTTAGCTCCCTACGCAAACAGGGCCAAAACAGCAGCATTACTCTGAGTCTCTCATGCAGCTCGTTGCAGTGTACGGGGGGCTATGCAGTGGAGCTTGGGACAGTAACTAATAGACTTGCATGAGGTACTACTAGTGCGTGCCTTTACTCATGAAAACTCGTAATATGTCCCTCCCTACAGTGGTATATTATTTTCTGTGCGTGTTGAGTAGAGGGAAGGCTCGTGAAGATAGAAAGAGTACTAGGTGAAGAGTAGGGGTTAGAGGGACAAGACGAGACAGAAGCTGTTTTCTTTCCTGTTTGGGCATGCAGTAGTACCCCTCTCTTCTTCTCTTCTTTTTCTTCTTCTTCTGATCAGCTGCTGCTCGGCTGGAGTTTGCCCCGGCAACAACGGAGATGATATTGATTTTGATGAGGCGCCATTGTAAAGTATCATATAGGCTTTATGGTTAGGCCGGTGTTGAAGTGACAGGATAATGTTTTCATGTGGTCAATTTTGTCACACTCAATCGCTCACTCATAGTGGAAATAATAGATGCCCACAATCTCAATTCCGTCTATATCAAAAATGATAAATGAACAATATGGAACCGGGATATAATAAGTTCAGTTAAGAGAGCTTCTGACTGAAGATGGTTGGCTTCTTTGATCGACGCTCACTGCAGTTTTCTCTTTAATTTTATTACAGTATTAAACAACCCTCCATAGGCTAACAATAACCCACTTCAGTATTAATACATTCTTTAAAATAAAATGATCGACGCTCACTGCAGTTTTCTCTTTAATTTTATTACAGTATTAAACTTAATTAACCCTCCATAGGCTAACAATAACCCACTTCAGTATTAATACATTTTTTAAAATAAAATCTACAACAGTGTTTGATAACTCTAATCCACATATGGGAACAATTCTCATAGTTTAGTGTTATTTATGTCAGCATTTTAAAAACAGTATATAAATAATAAATGACGATATATAGTCCAGTTGGGAGAGCTTCAGATTGAAGATCTTAAAGTCGATTGTTTGATTTATGCTAATCCTATTTATAATTTTTATCTTAAGCATTTGACTGTATCAAAATTGAAGAGCCCCGCATAGGCTAAAAATGAACAGCCCACCTCGATTCTACATTTCTGCACATCTTGTTGAATACGTTTCGTGAAAATAAACCAACATACGTCTTTGATACCTTAAACCCACAATTTAATTTAAGGGAATATATGGCATAATCTTGAATTTAGAGTTTTAATTTATATTAATTAAAAAAATTAAAAGCAATTAGCGGGGATAGCTCAGTTGGGAGTGCGTCAGACTGAAGATCTGAAGGTCACGTGTTCGATCCACGTTCACCGCATTTATCAAATTATTTTAAATTTTTTACTGCCTACAGTAATACTTTCCTGCCCCTCGTGTTGAATATTTAAACAAAAAGTTGAACTTCATAAAAAAAGCTTACGTTCGTTTCTCTCATACCTTAACTCCACAAAGTTTCACTTATGGCCTAATTCACATTGTCTAGTGTTTACTTGTTTATTTCAAGAATTACAAAAAGGGGTAAAAAATCTGCCAACAACTTTTGGTGATAATTTCTTTGGAGTTTCAGATTGAAGATCTGAAGATTGCGTGTTCAATCAACGATCACTGCATTTATACTCAAAGTGTGGCTTCAAGAAACTACGCCTACATTCGTCTTGATACCTTAAATTCACAAAGTTAAATTTACGGGAGTAATTCTCTTTATTTAGTGTCCACTTGTTTATTTTAAGTATCTAAAAAGCGGTAAGGAGATAGCCGGCGGGGTTAGTTTAATTGAGAGAGAGTGCTTGGATATCTGAAGGGCGTGTGTTTGATCGACCTTTCAGTATTTATGTAATTTCTTTTTAAAATTTTGCATTATCAAAGATTCAAACTTGAAGAGCCCGACATGCGATAAGATTAGCCTACTTGATGTACTACATTTATGTCTATAATGTTGAATGATTAAAATTAAAATTGGGCTTAATGAAAATAAACCCGAACAAGTTTCTTGTTCCATCAATCCAAAAAGTAAAAATAAATGGGCCGGATTCTCATTGTCCGTAGTGTTCATTTTGGGCTAAAATTACTTCTGAGATAGGATCTAGAGAGAAAAAATTGGCCTATTATAATTATATTGCCATAGTTCAGGCCCACAAATAACTTCAACACTTTTCACCAACTCGTCGTCTTTAAAAGAAATGTGAACTGGCCCATAAAGGTGGAAGCGAGTATCTCTTATAAACTATTAGGGATTCTTTAATCTACTTCATAATAACGAGATTTCTGAACTGCTTTTATAATCTATCAGCAACACATTTAGCACTATTTAGATAACATTTGCATAGAATTAGTCAAATTACGAGATGGTGGTTGTATTAGCAGTGAGTACTATTTAATTCATTACTTATCTGAATAGATAAAGTAATATATTAAGTTGGTGGTTATGATCCAGTAGCATTGAGCTAGGATAAAAATAAGAGTAATGCTATGGGCAGTCTAGAGGGTGTGCATTTCATCCTTTCCTCTTATGTGGGTGGATAGCTGGCACTTGTTATTGATTTCCAGTCCAGAAATGCAACCTTTCCAGCATTACTCTAATAATATATGCCACCTTTCGGAAGTATGATGGTTTGAGTTGCCAAATACTAATTAGTTATTGTGATTAAGTAAGAAATCGAGATTCCGAGATTTAAAAGTCTCCAGGAGCAAATCTTCCATTTCATGGACCGGTGGACAAGATATCGGATCGAAGTAGACGTTGTAGTCGTTTGAACCAACAAAATAGAAATTCATTTTCTCTATGTTTTTTTTTGGCAGGGTATTATTTTAATCCGAAAATTAAGAACATTAAAATAATACTCTATGAGGGGTCGTCGGCAAAAAATGCGCACGGCCATCGTGGACATAGTATTACTCATGTTTTTCCAGTCCCACACCGCTTAAAATTATATATGTTTTTTTTCTTTCTTATTAATTTTTCTATCTTTTAAGTCTCGTTCATTTGAATAGCAAGTCTGTGTGATAGGTGAAGGTTAGTTTTGAGGGGGCGGTGGATTTAGACGGTGCAGTGTGAACTGCGAAGTGGGTCAGACTTGAGATGACTGTAAGAGGGGAGGAAAGAGACGGACGCACCGTATCCCATGTGAGAAAATATGGCCGTCCAACGCGTTTCTTCAGTAATCTTGCTTGGCTTTCGAACGACATGCATGGGTGGATATATTTACTGCTTTTGTTCACCACTGGAAGAAAGCTGACAACCTACTCTTCTTTTCCGTTCAAAGATCGAACGCCGACCCCGGTCCCGCTGCAGATCGAATAAATCTTCTCAGAAGAAAAAATGATAATATATATATATATATAGTTCAAAAGGGATTGCTAAAACTAATATCAGATCGATCGTCTTTATTTCTTATCGCTTTCCCACTGTCCCTGTTTTTAGCTGCGTCAAACTCGCCGGCCTCGAGCGGGAGGTTCTTCCGCTGAACCGAGTCGTACTTTCTTCCGAAACTAAACCAATTATTATGCATTGAAGGCTAGCTAGCTAGGAACTGCATGCATCACGACGTAATTAATTATCAAGCGACTCAAGATGGAGATAACCCACCTTCCCTTGCGTACCAAGAACAGAGTCTCTCTTAGTCTAAAGTTTTAAGAGGCATAATTATTATAATTAGAACAGGCTAGATTCATGGCGGAGACTTGGAGTCAAGTGAATCACGGTCGGGTTGGAACCTGGAGATTAATTACCATCCACTTTCGCCTTCCGGAAATATCTGCAGATATTGAGAGCTATAGTGTAGAAAAATGCCAGGTTCATTGTGGAGTCAACCGATCGAGTCTGGCTCACGAGCCCAATATTCGATTAGATCGATGGACTTGGCCTAGTCAAGATCAAACAGATCATGATCAAGTCATAAATCCCCCCGGTCCTCCTTCCCACTCCAACTCTCCGTCGTCTCCTCTGACCAGACCAATATATATATATATCTTTCTTCCACTTGCCTCTTAATTCCGTCACTGATCATCTTGTTATACTTTCAACAATTTAGTAAACTGATTAAAATGCCACCGGTGATTAATCAATCCATGCTTATGTATCATTCTCGGTCGCAAGTTAGTATTTACGCAAAGAGAAGAATATTGGCAGTCACGGTAGAGAAGGTAAGATCGAGTTTCAAAGTTCAAACAATTCATTAGAAAGTCCTTGAACCTAACAAAAATGTCGCAATCCATAGATGTATGAGGAATGTATTGAGGACGTGTAATTTATCATTGACTCCATTTTGGCCAGTAGCTACCGTGATGTGTTATCGTTTTACTTTAATATATCGATATGTTACCTCATTACTTACAAAAACATTAAGTTAATCAACGGTCAAACACACACTGATCTTTCGAGGTAGATAAGTTGGAGAGGGACGCACGCCGCTCAAGCGCCAGTACTTGTTCATTAAGCTTATATATATCTGCCAGATCTGTAAATACATAAAACGGAAATTATGCAAATTAATCATAAAGAATCTGACGGCCAACATTCTTGGCCGCGCATTTTTCTCGAAGGAGCACAAGTCTCAGTAACAGTACGTATACACGAATAGTCAAATACTTAATTACGTAATCAGATCACGACCCATGCCTGCCATCTTTTAAGACAGCCAAAACAAATATCCTATCTTGCTACATATATAGTTATATATATTTAGCCTGGTAAGTTTACTGTATGTGTTATTTTCCGCATGAGATACTAATTACTGACATATTCTTCGATATTACTGGAGGATTTTAATGCGTAAGCCATCTGGGTATGAGTATTTTAAAATCTGGGAATATTACTGGAAATGCGGAGACACTTCCTGGTACTCGTAACCCACATTGGACGAGTAATTTCTCACAATTAAGAGCATTAATAACATGGGTATTATTAGTTGGAGAGTTTTGAGATGGCTTCAAAATTATAAACCGTCTCGATTCCTACCATCTTATGCCGATCGTGTATCATTGGATTGTCCCATAAATGGGGGGAGGGGCTCCGAAGAAGAGTTTGATGTGTCCTTTAATTGGAATAGACTACTTTTATTGATGAAATGAGACATTATATATAGGAAGCTGCGATTATTGTAATTGCTAGCTATAGCGGCCGCACACCGAGAGGGGCCCCCGTTGACCGTGAAGTCCGAGTCTAAACGGTGGAATCACGTCCTGAGTCTCGTGGGTGAGCTAGTGAGACTCGTACGTGTAGTTTCGGTTTTCAGTAATGAAGTTGATTATAGGAATCGCCCGGAATTTAGGAGGTATTGTGGGAAGCTAGGAAGCACGTCCGGGCTCTAAGTAACGGGGCCGCGTGTATTAATCCTTCCGAGTGCGACAAAAAGCCCGAGCCTACTTACGTACCCCAAGAAATTAGAAGAAAATACGAATTGGGAGTTCTCCATGGGGTTTTCTTCGATCCGGCTTACATAGGAACGTGCGTTTGCACATGTGAACTTTCTCACGGCACGCGGCTGCGTCAAGCCGTCAAAGTTTGGAATTCAACGCAACCCCAGTCCCTCCGCATCTCACGCCTTTGACTATCTTCACCGGCGCGCCTCTCTCACCGGCGCAGAAACTATGCCGGAAATGTTCGGCGTGTACATAACTAATAGAGTTAATTACCACAAACTTTCACTGTTAGAAAGAGCTTTTTTTTTTTTTTTTTTTCACTTTTTACCGCCCGCGCTCTAAATGCCACCCAAAGGAATCTGTTTTGAGCGGGTAAAAAGCGAGTTTTTTTTTTTATCAAAGGATGGGGCCCCACATCCACAAGTGCCGGGAGTAGTAGTAATTATGAGAAAACAATGAGGAAGAACTCAGGAGCCGAAGGCGAGCGAGCCCAAGAGCAGTGAGCTGCTTGCTGGTTATTAAGAGAGATGAAACCGCAAGGAAGGAGGCCTGGGGAGGGGCAGCTGGAGCTGACTTCACCTGTCCACGCGCCAATTTCTCAGAAACCCATCCAACCGATAGTCAATTTTTCTTTTTCTTTTTTCCAAATTCAAATGCCAACCATCCGAGTCTGACCAGGCTAAGTATATGACTTGATCGCCAAGCCTCCTTCCTTCGAGTTCCGAGTCTCACACACCCACACATATATACACATACGCACATACACACACATACTCACACGGTGCCAAATGGACGGAAAGAGCAGTCCACGACGCCACTGTCCACGCTCCCACCCTTGTCTTCCCCTAATATAAAATCCCCCTCAGCCCTCTTTTCCCTATTCAAATCATACCCTCCCTTTTCAGTTCCTTCTCATTCGCTAGCTCTCTCCGATCTCTTCTTCTATCTTCTCTCCTCTCCCTTGGCTCGCTCCAGCAACCCAGCTCACTTATTCGCAACACATGGCGTCTCCTCGCAAGCTGCTCTCTCTCTCCTTCTTCCTCCTCCTCCTCTGCTGCCTCTTAGCTCCCTGCACACAGGCGAGAAAGCTATTATTGTGCGGAAAAAGCACGAAGACGTCTGCTGCTGCCTCCAGCTCGTTGGACGCCTCTTTGTTCCTGAGTGCCCTTCCTAAGGGCAAGGTACCCCCATCGGCTCCCAGCGGAAAGGGTCACGCCGTGGTCGTCGACCAGAAACTCCTCGCCATGCATTTCGCCAAGATCGACCGGATTCTCAAATCGGTACCCAGTCCCGGAGTGGGACATTAGAAGCCGCCGCGGGCGCCGAAGCCCCCTCTCTTGCCTTCTCTCCTTTTCCATTTATTTTTTTTCGCATAGATACCGCGTGCAGATTTTGGTCGATGATCCATCTTCACCCTTTGCTGCGGGATTGATTTTGCTTTTTTTTTTTTTTTTTGGATTTCCTTTTTCTTTCTGTTCTGATGACTTAGGCCTCCATACTGTATAGTCATGAAATGTACAGAAAGACCCGAATTCGTTAATTCCACTGCTCCCACGAGAAGAGCACATAAAGAAGAAAAGATCAGTGTAGTAATATCATCACATTTTTATTTTATTATTTAAATTTTGTTACAGCAGAAACACAATGGTGTGAATTTCTTGAAACGGAGTCCCCTTCTCTTTACGATTTGCTTTTTATAATTGATTCTACCAATACTATGTATTGATTCAATAATGAGTGCGTATATACGGGCCACTCTTTTCCATCGTTGGCGTGGGAAGAAAAAGGACGAAGCAAAGGATCAGAAGAGCCAACGATCCGAGACCGTCAAAATTCGTATCGCTTCCCCGATTGAGTGATTGCAGATTCCCCCCCTACCTTCCCCTGTTTTCGTACCAGATGCTTAGATAAATAATATTTGCTCGTTCGTATATGCCTTAATTCGGCAAATCCTCACGTCCATTCTTCTTCATTCTTTACATATATAGTCACTAGCTCAAAAAGAGATGGTCAAGATGCTTAATTAATTCCTTGTTAACTTGGCGTTCCTCAAACGCCGGATACACAAAGATCATATTCGAGGACGGTCAGACTCAGCGGCTCCAAAGCTTTAATTGGCCTCCCCATCCTTCCAAACGCACAATTAGAGACCGTTCTCCGCCCTCGAATTTGATAACATGGAATCTGTACTTTGTATCTTTTACTCGGTATCACTCCCCAGTTTGGATGGCTAGCTGTCTGATGCATGCCTTCCCACAGTACTACTTCGCCTTCTCTCTATTGACCAAAAAAACATGCATCCCCATCCCAATTTGCTGCCGAACCCTGTGTGCTGACAACGTAGTCGTCAAAGTGGCGTCACGTTTACGAATTGGGCGGGTTTGAGAAATTATTTAATCGGCAGAGAAGCGTGAAGCTTTGTGGTGTACTAATTAATGATTCGTTGATGTGTTTTTTGGGCTCCTGAGTGCTTATCTTTGAACGTAGTAGTTGGAATTGTTATCGTTAACCTTCAACATCATTAGAAACAGAATCGAGCAATATTTTTTAAGGCGTCAAAACAGTACGAGTGGATGGCAGAGTCATTGCGGCAGTAACCATTCCCTCTCCTCAGTCTGATCCCCTCCTCCCTCAACATGCATCATTATTAGTGAAATGGCTTCCAAAAGAAAAAGCAACGTCTTGTCAACAAGTTTCTCTCCACGGATCCATTAATAATTTCGAGGCTTTTTGACAAACCTATGCGATCGACGTGGGCGGCTTCCTCTACTTTATATATATATATATATATATATATATATATATCTCTTTTACTAGTAATATTGAAACCGCATTTTCTTTATAATTGATCATTTCAGACTTAATTGTTTGCGATTTTGTTCCACAGTTGTTGCGGACTCGTATTAACGAGTAGTGTTCAGCATTGACTTATATACGGTTACCTAACTCGATCGAGTGTTTAGCGCTGCCGTACGTGCGTCTTCTGGTTGGTTTTGCAGGAGATGAACGGTTCATCCACACAATTGCACTTGAAGGGTCATTCCCATTTCATGTCATGCTAGTGGCCTTTGAATATATATAATATCGTGCGGGATTAGAATTTCTAGTAAAGGTCTTGCGGGTTGAGTAGGATTTCGTGAAACACGGCGAAACGAGTATAAACTAGAAAGCTAACAACATTAATTTGGATGCTTTCGGGGGTTCTGGTCAGCCTCCCTTTTTGGATGTGCTCGACCGCCGGCCATAATCAAAAGGTTTATTCAAATTGTACAAGCAGAGAAAGTGGCCACCAAAGTCGTTCTTCGTACATCAAATGGGGACTACGTACCCACAATGGGCCACTAGTACTGGGACGTTCGATATCGATCTCTACCTGTGGGAGCCAGGGGAGGGTCCCATTAATTAGGTGGATATCTCAGTTTTGCCGTCATGCTGAGGTAAACGATATTGGAATTCAATGTAGTAGTAGTAGTAGTACTGCATGGGTGACCAACTGATGATCATCAGCTGCCCTGTTCGAGCCATTATCGATCCCAGAAGGCTCCAAATTGATCATGAGAGAGTAGTCAGCTGATAGAATATATATTAGGTAGAGAAGTGCCCACAGCCAATCCGTGAATCTTACCGACAAAAGGGCAAAGTGAATAATGAACACATCTTCAAAAAGGGTGCGTCGGTCATGGAGGGGCCTCTATTCCACCACGGCACCACCTGATCAAATAGAGCAAGTTTAGCATCTCGATCAAGTCGATCCTCGAGCAGGGGGCGTGGCTCCGTCGGTGCTGCATGTCTCCGCCAACTTAATTTTGACATTCTCAGTATTCTTTGTTGACAAGTCATTAACGTGTCGGGTAAGTGGTACATGAATTGGGATCTTCTGATCATATATATAATCTCAACCATCGGAGCCCTTTTTTCTCTCTTAATTTCCCCTTGTGTCGGGACAGACAAAGGGAATGGCCTCGATCGAGTCTTCACGTAGAAAAAACACTAAGACGTGCCGAACGTCATCGAAGAACTTCGATCGGCGTTTCCGTTTTTATCTGTAAAGGTCCACATGCACATCTACCTACCACAAAGGTTGCAATTAATGTTTGTTCTCATATTGAAGAAGGTGTAGTAGCTAGATCGAGAGTACGAACTATTAATGGCACACGGCGACGGGTCCCCTTCCTTGTTATCCCTGCTGCAGGTAAGGCCCAAAAGTCGCACCGCGTGGGCCAGATGAACCATCGTCGAGACTTGGTTGCTTACCTCTCGGCCGCTTGTGCTCAAGAGAAATCTTCTTTCGACGTCGCTTTAGCCGGCAAGGGCCCCCGAAATCAGTCAATAGTACCGAACAATGTCCGTCTACGACCTTCAATCGGGGTGCATCCCCCATGTGATTTTGCGGCTTTTTTGAGGGACACTACGAAATGGGACCCTACTCGACTGCATTGAATTTGTTCCCATACTAATATTCGTTCACTTATGAATAGATAGATATATATTATACATGTATATATAATACATGGAACGTCGTTTGGTCGTCGATATATATCTATTTCGTACGTGGAAAAGTGGAGCTTGTACGCGGCCGCCCACGACTCACCTTCACGTGGCCGCTGTCTGTGGGACCCGACGAGAGGGCCATTGATAGTGCCCCGAAGCTTTCAAGGGAAGACGAGAGTGCGTGGTGAGAGATTTTGTTGGTGGTGATCTACGGAACGTGTGTGTGTGAGAGAGAGGGAGAGGAGGAGCCGCTGCGCTGCTTCATAAACTGCTAGTCTATATAGAATCGGTGACTAACATAGTGAATGTGGTTGGTTCCTATCTTGTTTTCAATGGGAGTCAGATATAACGGCATCAGATCATATGGAATTTATACACACAGACACATATATTTATATATGTGTCTGGACATGCGGCCGCTTTTGGCAGTCTTAACTTTCTGCTCCAAGAGTCTAATTACGCGACCCATGCACTGCTATCGCGAGTTGCTCCGAAGGAAGCTAGGGGACCTAAGTACCTACCTAACTTGCCCGAACCCCCATTACTGTACATATGATACTCTCAGCATTCAACATGAAGACGATCCAGGAAGGCCGGCACTTTTGCTATTTTATGGGTCCCTTGCGGGTGGCACGTTTTGTTAGTTTATGCCCAAATTTGTGCAAAAATCTTCGACCCGTTCCTCATATATGTGTATCAACAATTATGAGCGAGGGACATTCTTGTGTGGCCGCTTTATCGTAAAAGAAATATTTGATGGAGCTGTTTGCGATTTGCATACGTAATTGCGTCTAGTTAACGTGTATCCTTGATCTTGGAAAATCTCCGAGCTGAATCAGTAGTCGCCATTACCAGGATTCTGATGTTGGTTTCGCTCGATCCGCACGACATTATAAGGTTCGCCCGGTCAAGCCGCAACTTTTTCAACATACGATCGAAGTTTAGGTCCAAAATTTGCACCAACCTTCAAGTACCCTACGTCAGATGAAGTGTTCGTCCTTAGCTTGAAAAATCAAAAATCTGCTTTATTAATTCACGGCCACATTCCATTTGATTTAGTCTTAGAGAATGATTAACGATGGGACTAATTTATTGAACGAGTTGCCTCGTTCGTCATTATAATTCATGCGGACGATCGAGTTCGCTTTGTAATATTACGAGTAGTCCTCTTAAATAAACGGAACATAATTAATGCTTGCATTGACCATGGATTTTTGTAATTCTTAAGAAGGCAAGTAGGAGTGTGAAGGTACAATTTCCCAAGTGCCGCTCAAAGACTCAAGTAACTGCCCTCATCAAATTCAGAAGACAATTGTATCGGATCGGAAGTCGGGAAATTAATTAATAGCGTAGAGAAGCAAAAAGCAAGACTGCTCTGCTCCCGACAGGGGAGTCAGCCTCCCTTAATTAAACACTTCCAAACTGTTAAAAGCCGGATCTTCGCTTGGCAATGGTGCTCTAAGGTCGTTGTTGTGGGTTTGTGGCATGGGTGGAATATAATTCAGCTTCACAGTCGACGAGGCTGCACCGACCTTGTTCATCAAAATCGATCCTTCCGGCTCGGCCCACTAAACCCGGTTCAGAATTACCACAATACCCTTATAAGTGTAGTTCCAAGTTCCAAAAAAAGTTACCGACGCAAATCTCGAGTTCGAGACTCGGTCATGTTTTTATCACAAATTGAGCGCGTTTCAGAGTTCAGACTCAATAATCCCAGAAGCATCCGAGGTCGGCCTGGTTTCGAATTTCATGAAGTGCATGCTTTGGATTATTTTGGCCGAGTTAATTATAATGCTCTAAAATCACACCATTAAACTGCCGTTAAAAAATAATTCAGGACCGAAAAATTAATTAATTAGTAAAAATTCAGAAGTAATATTGTAGGAGGAATCGCAACTCGGAAACAGACCACGCGCCGTGTCTTGTCGACGTATATATTACTGAGCGCGTAAAATTAAGAGTCGGGACTCCTGGGACCTTGGTCTCGCGCGCGTTTGACAGTTAGTGGGATACTGATCTGTTAGCAGTAAGCTGGTGTCTAGGATCACTGACCCTGACGTATCAACTTTGACAACCGGCCTGGAATCAATCTCTTCAAAAAAAAAAAAAAAAAAGACTTTGACAAGCGGCCGAACTTTTCCTAAAAAGATAAGCGTTTAAGAATGAAAAAAGCCTTAAACGGCATTACCAAACTGAAAAACCCACATTTTTTTGTACATGTTTATAACGAAACACAAGCCACTACGTACTGATGAAGACTCCAATTAGATGGGTACAATATGGGGTTTTCAACACTTGATACACTCCGTTGAAGCACCCATTAACAAGCCACTACCACTTCAAACTACATGACAAATCTGGCAAGAAGATGCGTGGAAGATTTTATTTCGTAAATAAAATGAGAACATGCATAAGACTGAAGAAGCTAAATCCGAGCAAGCATTAAGCAGCAAAATTTCTGTCAACTATTGTTTCTTATGTCTCGGCCGTGTAGTACCAAATAACTGTTACATAATCAGGATCGTACTGAAAGAGTAAAAGGAACGTTCATGAAGTACTTCGGGCTATAGCAAGAAATGAAAGCAAAGATCAGATGGAGATCAATGTTCATCAAAGTGGGTACTCATACTGATGTAAGTATCATTCAATCTTTGATTTGCAAAATCATGTCATAACAGAGAAGGAAATTTAAAAGGGGCGACGAAGGACGCGACGTCGACATGCATTTTGGGAGCGTAGGAAGGAAGAAGGCTAATTTATTAGTGTCCCACACCGGGACTGGGGGTGGAGGCGAGCTCTCTGAAACTGGGTCGTCGGCCATGTAATTCGAAGCTGCTGCTGCTTCGCAAGAGATGTCTGGAGAAAACGGGGACGGCGTGGCCTCGGTGGCTGGGACCCGAAGATGGTATACGTGATCCCCGGCTGAACACGCTGACCACTGTGGCTATTACGGCCGGTGTAGCGGAATTGGCCTGATCCGCTTCTGGTAATACGGCGACGGCAGGGTTTGTTCTCGCGGCGGAAGCAGCAGCGATATAATTGAGGGCGAGAGCGAGAAGGAAAAAGGCGGCCACCCTGAATATCAGGGAAAAGGAGATGAAGGTAGCAGAGTAGTGCTGCATCTTGAATAATCCGAGTTTTGTGCATTTGCTTCGAAGACATGCACAGAGAGTCCTCCTGGTCATGTTTATAACACGTATATATAGAGAGAGAAAGAAAGAAAGAGGGGGGATGCTCGGCTCGATGGAGGTGTGAAGGGAGGATAGTGCCATTTGAAGTGGATTACGCAAAGGATCTGGGAGAAAACCAAGTGGGAAAAGCAATTAAAGAGCATATATTGCGGGAAGTACTGATCAAAAACAAGTCCGCGGGTAATTAAACTAACTAGTAGAGATCAAGATGTGGGTTCTTAATTAATTAATTAATCAATTAAATCCCGGACCAACGACGTCAAAGATCAAATCGAACGGGAGCGCTGGCTTGTCATGTTGGTCCATTGATGTGGTGTGTCGTTTTCAGGCGCTTTAGTGGAATATTTTTGACTTTGGTTTTTTGTGAAGAATATTGCTCATTAAATATAGATGGGAGAAGGGATTGATCAGATGACGACGGAAGAGGACCCACGTACGTACTTGTAATTCCCCCACCCACGCCGAGAAATCAGAAACAAAGTTATAGAGAAAAGATTTGGCACGTTGACGACGTGCATGGATGCGCCACGCAAGTGTTTCGACTTAAGAAGCAAGGCTGCTGTTGTTGGTGCTGCTGCTGCGACTATTCTTAATAATTCGGCCCTCGTCTCCATCGCTTCTTTCACTGAATCTGGCCCTTAATTATATCGTGTGCGTGCCGGCCGGCGACACTTCTCCCCCCCTTCGTTTTCATGCAGCTTCCAAAATTCCACTCACAAGTGGGAGGCTTCCACAAATCAATTTCATGAGATTCTTCGATTAATTCAGAGCGGATCTGATCTGATATTCATGATGGGAATGGTACGACTAAGTTGATCGAACCTGATCCTTAATTCGTTGTTCATTTGTACGCGAAAGTCTCCATAGAATTTCCACTCTTGTGAGTGCAAAGCGATAATAATTAAGCTTAATTTTATTGACTACTTAGTAATGCTTATCTTTAATATTTCCAATTAATTACAATATCTAACACTAGCTTCTTATATTTATATTACATACATGCTCTCATAAGACTAGGAGCTGCAGTAAGCCAATATAATATTGGCAGCGGTCAAGATCGCTAGCTAGGATGCGCCAGCCAATGGCAGCCTCCTCTGCCCCGTGTTAGTTTGACGGGTCAGTACTATCAAATTAATGACAAGGAAGAAGGACGAAGAGTGAACGTTCAAAAGCAAGGCTGGCCAATTTGGCACCCGGTTAACCATATATATATGGGCGGTAGCTATCTTTGAGCTTTGAGCTTGACGCGTTGACACATGACTGTCGGCAGCCGCTCGAGGAGGAATTCTATTTGGACTCGACAACACAATGCCGCACGCGCTCATGCCTCCAGTACTACTCCGTGTTAGTACCCGCGGTGTAAAGTTGCAAATAGCTAGCGAAACTCCTCTTCCAGCTTTGCTGTGTGAAAGAGATAATTAGTGAGATCGAGTGTAAATCGACTATAGTACTGATCATATGGATTCGTTTCAACATAGATTGGTGCCTTCTTGTTGTAACTTGTAAGGCTTCTTCTTATCCAACATAAAAATCTATTTCAGCATTGGCCCTTCTAATTATTGTAACTTGTAAGGCTCCGCTATACCAAACATGTTCTGGTACCTAGAAATTGGTTATATAATATGGAGTGTTAAGGATGACTGTTCGTTAATTAATTATTATTATTTTTTATATTTTCTGCTACCTAGAAACTGATAATTAAATGACACGCACACATTGTTTATATAACACTTATCTTTGTTTCTAAGCTGCACACATTGTTTATATAACACTTATCTTTGTTTCTAAGCTTTGTATTTGGTAAGATCTTAAATTGTTAAGACATCGAAAGTCCTAAACATTTGGACTCTGCAGGTCACCACTCAGTACAAGCGGATCGGTGCGATAATATGAATATGAGGTGTGCGTGTAACTAGTGAGGGCGGTGATATACATGCGATAGAAGCCACGGCAACTGATTAACAAATTAAAAAAGCACTAATATTATAATCAATAGTAGTATCCATGCTTTTGGCACTAAACGCCAAGTAATTGGAAATCATCCTCATGACATTCGATCGCAAGCTTGATGTCACGGTCGGCTTGTTCAGTAAGAAAAGAAATTGTACAAAACCGGATCGATATATACTTGTTAAAGAATCAAGGCAGCTGCTGCGTGTGAGCCGCACGGGATACCCAACGACAAAGAAGCCACGTGAAGCAATAAGTCCTGCCACCCCTCTGAACAACCACCTGACTTCCATCGTCCCCGAATTAGCTTTGAACTTATGATCAGATATTATTTACGACATTAAGGAATTTACACAAATTAAAATCCGTCTTATACAAAACACACAACATAAATATCTCACGTACGCTTTCTTACTACGTACGTACAACCTCATCACTGCTACAGCCTCAAGCGGGATTAATTCCCAGGTATACTATATGCTGCTGGCTATATCTCGGTTGCATATTGGATGGGTCCGCTAACATGTTAGCAGTTTTTGTGGATTAATTAATAGAAGATCCAAACATGCACGGATCTTGGAAGAAGTCGCTAATTATATTAGAAGATTTGACCAACACGAAAATGGAGATTGCGAGCAAATTAACGTGGGAAAAAGGAAAGAGATCTTTCATCTTCTGGTCAAATTTCTCGGCTACTACTGCATGGCGAAGAAGGGTATTACTAGCTCTCACTTTCAAGGACCAGCAATCGTACTAGCAATTTACTAGTTTAATTGGTAAGGAGGTTTGGAAACTCACAAATTAAGCTGCTTCAGGGGGCCGGATGAATCCGCACCGTAGTCACTGTTGACATTAATGGATCAGGCACTTAATTGTTTGGGATTCGGAACTGGATCAAAGCAAGAAGCCCAGATGCCCTTATCTATCAATTATCCCTTTTTTCGATGGAAACTAACTATCAAAGCATTTTCAAAGTTCTCCTTCAAGGCTTCAACTCTATTCTCGGCACCTTGAACGTACAATGATTAGGCCATGGAACCTGTGATAGGATAAAGGCGCAGACGTTTCCAGTTGATATCCGGTCGTAGCACGGCAGAGCCCGCCAATCTGGACCCTTATCTCTGCACATTCTCGGAGAATTGAAGCAATACCAAATGCTAATTGAGAAGCTTGAAGAATAAGCAATAGCCGATCACTCCGGAAATAAGTGGGCTTCTTATTCACTCCACCTAGATCCTGGGGCAGCCCAAGCAATTCAAAGCGCGAGCTCGATTTATCCTGCACATGAAACCATAGTATGCACAAACGTACGCGGAAGTTGCCATTTTAAAAGGGATCGCGTACAGTAGCACGAACTTGACTAGAACTTTCTTTTTCTTTTTGTAATTAGGAGTCCCAAAAGTGACAGAAAACGATTTCGTCCACATGCGTAGAGATATTGGAGGATAAATGATACTCTTTATACAATACTGAATGAGAAGCAAAAGCCAGAAGAAAATGAACAAAAAAGTACAAAAAGCTAGTGTGGGACGTTGGCTCCGTATAGCTAGTAATGCTACTACTGATCAGCAGAAGGAAAAGAATGGTGCAAAACTGGCAACACTTTATGGAATTGGTTGAAATCAATTTACAGTGAGGTTCTGACAAGGACGTGCCTGAAAGAAGCGAGCTAGTATTCTGAGCCTATCTTTCCGTATATTGCGTTGCTGGGTCCAGGACTGCAAAGTGCAAACGCTTTCATGTACTCGATTTGGCCAGAAATATCGTTCCAAGGAGCGCACCCTGTATGCATTGTATGATTTGATGAAACTGCAGGTAACTCCATATATATCGCAAAGGTAAGACATATAAATTACTGAAGATAGTTATAATATCGTTGTTCTTATCCCATGCATCCACCGGGCTAGCTGCATGCAAAATGAAACTTTAGTACTAATACCAGTACCTGAAGTGATAAGAAGTTTCACCGTGCTCCACATCTTGCAAGAATCCCTGATTGGGTCCACGAGAGTTGGTAAAGTCTAGTGGCTTTCGTTTTCCTGCAGGTAAGGAGGAATCCGGAGAAGAGCTAGCTAATCCATGCCTGCGGGGCAACTCCAATGTTTTTAGCCTATAATCGTGGTGTTGGTGGTTTTGCACTTTGCGGAAAAAGGTGGGTAAGTGATCGCCTGTGAGAATTTAACCGATTGAGACAAAAGGGGTTCATGCATGGAAGTGTTTAATTAGGCATATATACATTATAAGGAAGTTAAAGCAAATTATGCCATAAAATGTGAAGTCAGATGCTTCAATGATTAAAATTAACCCGAGGCATTACGTACGTCCTGAAGAGAAACCCACCTTTCGTACAGGAAGATTATTATCTCCAGCAGCAATTAAGGGCCAAAGGCAGTCGCAAATGACAGAATGGCTCTAAATTAAGTTTAATTGGGATGCATTTGTACGTCCCCGTCCAGTTTCCGACCAGTTCCCGACGGACATGCCGGAGATGTGCCAAATGACTATTGGAACTATCTCGGGAAAAGGAAGAAGAGGATGATATTGATCAATTCACAAACGGTAAGGTACATTGGAAGAATCTTCCTACAAGAAACTGTTACTTGTCTTCTTAATTCGTATGTGTCGTGCTAATTCTTTTGTCAAGGAGGACAGTACTAAGAAATTAAATGGCCAACCTGAGGCAGGTCATGATCATGATCACTTCACTTTTCCGTGTAATCACAAGTACAATACTCTATATCGCGGCATCGCCTACTATTAGTGCTGAATAATTGCTAATTATGGCCATGACTCCCTTTTGTGGTTATGCGTTAAGCAGCTAAGGTAGTTGGCTTGTTAATTAAGTCCCAACCTACAAATGGAGCTACTAATGCTGATTTAGCTCAGCTGAGAACCTAACTTGCTAACCTGGAGATTTTCTTATGAAAATTAGCTTGTACTACCTAATTTTAAGTAGTTAATTAATGCAATTATTTAGGGAACTGCAGGAAGAGAAAAAAAAAAGGATAAGTACTAAATTTTTTCTTCTCTGACGTTCTTTAATTGGTATCTCATATATATAATTCATCAATACTTAAAGAGGAAAAAACTTTGAAAATGGAAGATTCTTATAATTCTTAGAAGAAGAATATTACAGAAAAGAAAGAAGAAAACATTATATATATATATATTCCCTGGAAGCTGGGTTATAACCCCAAAGTTAGAGTTTGATTGGGTCGGTCAAGAGATCATAAAAATTTGAGCAACCACACCATGGGTCTAAACATTAGCTACCGTCCCTCCCTTGTACAATATTAATTAATTAACTTATGGTTCCGAAGTTTAATAAGTAACAAAGGAAACTCATGACAGGAAAAAGGTGCCACAACTAACAAACTGAGGTAGTTGAGATATTAATTTCGTGCTTAATTACGATAGCAGCAACCAGCTGATCATGAAAAAAATGAGGTATATATTTATCTATAAGTGATTGGAGATCGTACAACAATATTTTAAAAATGAGGAGAGAATCAGGCCCTTCACGGATGCTAGTCAGCTTTCAGGAGTACTTAATATATATGGATGCCATTTGAGTAGTTGTGGATTCAATCGGGCATGGAGCTAGGCACATGGACCGAACAAATACAACATTAAGTGTCATTGTTGGGTGAGAAAAGTAGAGTATCGCTGATTTAAGTCTTTATAAGAAGCCGTAATAGTAAAATGTCTCTCTATTCTGTCTGCTCATGTCCTCCGCTGGGGCCGTACCCAGACGAGCAAGGAAGAATTTAACGTCGTCTCCTTAGAGCCGACCAACTCCTTCCATTTCTAAATTGTGCAGTTAATTTTTTTTGTTTTATAATACAGAGATCAAACAGGAAGGTGCCCCAGGTCTCCATCCTCACAGCTGCAGGTTCTTCCTCATCCATGTCCACCGACAGATGACAACTACTATCAAACACCAGCATCCAACTCATTTTCTTGACTTTCTTCTTTTAATTTACTGGGCACGGGTCCCCGAGTAGTACTCTTCGAATTGAAAATTACCCAGTAAATTAAGTAAAGAACTTCTCCTCCTTAATCCTTAAATTATAACTTTATTCAAAATTACAAGCCAGATCAGTACTACGATGAAGGTCGTTTCTGTGCCGAGTGTTGACTGTAGACTAAAGGGTAGAGTAGTGAGTCCCCTTCAAATTGACAAACCCAGCTCCTTTTTGGAGGACCACTGTCAGCCTCATCTCGTTCGTTCCCGGCGTTTAATTCCACAGACAGACCTCTCTCTCCTGTCTATATTTCTACCCGGGGTACTGGTGGGTACTGCATGCGTACTGGTAGCAGCAAAAGTGGTAGTGTACGTTTCTCAAATATCGGTCCCCTCCTCGTCTTTCGAGGGGACCGCTAGCCTTCCCATGTGGGAGAGCCCACTCTTTGACGACTCAGGACTCAGGCCTCAGGGTGGAGCTAGCTGCTCGAATCCTAACGCCAATTGGGTTCCTTCCTTTTCATTTTCGTGAAAAAAGGCACCGATATTGATTCTTTCCACTTGGCATATATAGCTACAGGCCGCTTGGGGGACTGGATCGGTCATATTCATACATGCACGGTCGGGGATGCATGGTCGGGGAGGGTCGGTGGCGGGATGGACTTTTTTTTTTTTTTTTTTCTGGATTCGGGTGGTCCCCAAAATCATCTCTTCCTTTTTTCTTATTTTCTTCTTCTTCTTCTTCTTCTTCTTCTTCTTCTTCTTCTTCTTCTTCTTCTTCTTCTTCTTCTTCTTCTTCTTCTTCTTCTTCTTTCATCATCGATGGATTATTCAGTCCCCCAGGGTATATTTTCCGCAGCCATTGACCGTTCCGGTGGTCCTGGAATTTTTATCCATGAGATGCCCCCGAGCTGCATGGGGCCCGGCCCTCCGTCGATGCCCGATCCGACGGACTGGAAAAGAAGAGCATATATCCGTCGGATATTCTCCGTCACTCGTATATATCGTCCTCCTCCGGCGGGATGAACGGAATATGTACACCCTGGCGTCACGTCATGCAAATGGATTTTTTTTTTAATTAGTTTTACGTTTACGTATGTTAGAAAAGAAAAGGATGCTCCCGCGGTCGGAAGTGTTGAATCATGAGTCGTGCGTGACCGGTGATGGTTCGGTTCCGCCTGGCTTTTGTAGCACGTGCATGCCCCCCTTTGTTGTCTTGTCTATTTCGTCTCTTGAGAAATAGTTTAAAATAATAATAATAATCCCTCCAACCGCATGTTACATATGAAAGATTCGAAACACCTCTTTTAATGTTTGTTGGCTCTTGCTTCTTTCTCTTCTTATGTGTGACGAAAACTGTGGTTAATTAGTAGTTGTTAGATGATGATTATTTTTAAAAAATAATAAAAAAAAAAAACTGATTATGACTAACCAACTCTCTTCGTTCCACCGGGTACGCGTGCCGGTTCCCCACACGATTTCCAAATTACTCACTTGGCGCGCCAGTCGCCGCTTCTCTTTAAAGTTAAAGGACGGTCTAAGTCGGCATGAAATAAATAACACTATTAAACTCTTGACAGAGGAAAACTCGACCAGCTCATTTGTTTCCACTCGTCCTCGGCTCAGCGTGAACGCAGAGAAGGGAAGAGCCAACCAGACAGATAAAAAAACACAAAAAGGAGAATTAATTAACTAATTAATTCATAAAAAAAAAGTTAAAGGACGCAAACGGGACGCGCCGCCCGGTGATTGGAAGAGTCTCTTCCCTCTTTCCGGCGTTCCGGGCCCACTGGTTGGTTTCGCGCTCGGAATTTCGGATACGATAAGATTGGAATTGAAAGGACTAAAGTGTCCCACGGTCGACACCCTTTCCCCTTTGCCGTGAAGGCAGAGCACAAGAGCGAAGCAGAAGAGGCGGATAAAGATGTCATAATTGGAAAAGATAAGGAGAGGTGCTGTGATTGTCTGCCTCGAAAGGACGGGAAAAATCGGGAAACGCGACCGGCACCCGCCTGGTCTCCAGCTATCGCAGGCAGAACGAGAGGGAGGGAAAGAGGAAATTCGAAAACGTGGGTTTACTATACCGGCACGTCACGCGTCAGGGATGACGTAAACATTCCTTTCCACGTCAGCGTCTTCCGGCGGGGCCCGGGGGTCCACCCTTATCCGTGGAACCAGATTCATGCTTTGCCAAGTCAATCTTGAGCCGCTCCCTCCCGGGCCATTCGTTTGCGCCTGACGTGGCGTTCTTTGACTGGTCTCCTGTCTTCGATACGGAGACCGAAATCTTACGTGGAAGTTACCCCCACGTGCCACGTTTCTGGATATCTTTCGGAGAAGCGCGTGAAGGTAGACTACGTGACGCCAGCTGGCGCGGTCGACCTTATCCTCTTTCTATTTCCATTTTATTTTATTTTTTTTTCCTTCTTTCTTTCCCCCCGCCCCCCTGAAAACATTTTTATGCAATTTGCCCTTTGTTCTTCTCCCTTGAATAATCAAATAAGAGGGCTTTTGAGAAGGAGAGAGAGTGAGAGAAAGAGGGGAGACGGATAATTTATATTTTGCAAGCAAATGGACTGAACCCTAGGTCTATTTTTCGCTCCCTAACGAAAGTCAGAGAAAAAAAAGGAGCACAAGGAAAAATCACCTACTGTCCGTTATCCCGGGATCACATATTCAATCTATTCCACGGTGGTAAGCTTAAATTTCCGATCCTCTCTTGTATCTTTCTGGTACTAGTTATGCAATCCATCACGGTTGACAAACGAGCTTCTTTTTCTTTGCTTCTTTCTAGTTTTGAGATTAGATATCGAGCTATTTTGTGTCGTTCAAACTCAAAAAGAAGAAAATATATCCTAGTTCTTCTGCTCTGATCTTCCACTATCATAACCCTAACGAGAGTACCCCTACCTTTTACTTTTCTTGGATCGTGTTGCTTCTTGTTTTGCTTCTAGGGTTATCATTTTGTGCAATATCTCTACTCGGTTCTTTGCAGGTTACCTAATCAGGTCCCCTACTCTGCTTCACGTTGAAAGAAAAAAAAAAAAGGGGTATCAAAAATGATGTCCAGATCGTATACAAATCTATTAGATCTGGCGTCGGGGAATTTTCCGGCGATGGGGCGCAGCGGGAAACGTCTACCACGTGTTATGACTGTACCAGGTATTGTCTCGGAGCTCGACGACGACCAGGCTAACAGCGTCTCCTCCGATGTCCAATCCTCCATTGTTCAAGATCGCATAATAATTGTAGCGAATCAACTGCCCCTCAAGGCCAAACGCCGACCGGATAATAAGGGCTGGTCCTTCAGTTGGGACGAGGACTCCTTGCTATTACAACTAAAAGACGGATTGCCCGAAGACATGGAAGTGTTATACGTTGGATCCTTGAGGGTGGATGTTGACCCATTGGAACAGGACGATGTCTCCCAAACCCTGTTGGAGCGTTTCAAGTGCGTGCCTGCATTTTTGCCACCTGATATTCTTTCGAAATTTTATCACGGCTTCTGCAAGATGCAGTTGTGGCCGCTGTTCCATTACATGCTCCCCTTCTCCGCAGATCACGGTGGCAGGTTCGACCGCTCGCTGTGGGAAGCTTATGTCGCGGCCAACAAGATCTTTTCTCAGAGGGTTATTGAAGTCATTAATCCGGAGGACGACTATGTATGGATTCATGACTACCATTTGATGGTGCTGCCCACCTTCTTAAGAAGGCGATTTAATCGGTTAAGGATGGGGTTCTTTCTTCATAGTCCTTTCCCCTCCTCAGAAATTTATAGAACTCTTCCTGTTAGAGAAGAGATCCTTAAAGCATTGCTGAATTCAGATTTGATTGGTTTCCACACTTTTGATTATGCACGACATTTCCTTTCTTGCTGCAGCCGGATGTTGGGTTTGGAGTATCAGTCAAAGAGGGGATACATTGGCTTAGAGTATTATGGACGAACTGTTGGGATCAAAATCATGCCCGTTGGGATCCACATGGGTCAGTTGGAGTCTGTCCTCAGCCTGCCAGACAAAGAGTGGAGAGTTCAAGAGCTTAGGCAGCAGTTTGAGGGTAAGACCGTGCTTCTAGGTGTTGATGATATGGATATTTTTAAGGGAATCAATTTGAAGCTTCTTGCTATGGAACAGATGCTCAAGCTACACCCAAAATGGCAGGGAAAAGCTGTGTTGGTTCAGATTGCAAATCCTGCTAGGGGTAGGGGTAGAGATCTTGAAGAGATTCAAGCAGAAATAGAAGCAAGTTGCAAAAGGATCAATGAGGAATTTGGCCAACCGGATTATGAACCAGTTGTGTTCATTGACAGGCCTGTTTCAATTAGTGAAAGGATTGCTTTCTACACTATTGCAGAGTGTGTGGTTGTGACTGCTGTAAGAGACGGTATGAACCTCACCCCATATGAATATATCGTGTGTAGGCAGGGAGCCAATCAAAATGAGTCAAGTTCTGAGACAAGCATACCCAAGAAGAGTATGTTGGTTGTGTCTGAATTTATTGGATGCTCACCTTCTCTAAGTGGAGCAATCCGAGTAAACCCATGGAATGTTGAAGCTACTGCTGAGGCAATGAATGAAGCTTTATCGATGCATGAGGCGGAGAAGCAGCTGAGACATGAAAAACACTATCGATTTGTGAGCACCCATGATGTTGCCTATTGGTCAAGGAGCTTCTTACATGATATGGAGAGATCTTGTAAAGATCACTTTAGAAGAAGATGCTGGGGAATTGGATTAAGCTTTGGTTTCAGAGTAGTTGCACTAGATCCTAACTTCAGAAAGCTGTCAATCGATGCCATTGTTTCAGCATATGAAAGAGCAAAAAGCCGAGCAATTATGCTTGACTATGACGGAACTGTGATTTCACATACAACTATCAACAAAACTCCTAGTCAAGAAGTGATCTCGACATTGGATAAACTTTGTAGTGATCCAAAGAATGTGGTTTTTATTGTTAGTGGGAGAGGAAGAGGCAACTTAGAGAAGTGGTTCTCTCCCTGTGAGAAGCTTGGAATTGCTGCAGAACATGGCTATTTTGTGAGGTAATTGGTCTCTTTTTCCGGTCTCTATCTTCTTAAACAGTAATCTGGTCAATTTCTGATTTTGTCAGAATTCTCTTTCAGGTGGTCGCGTGACGAGGATTGGGAAACTTGTGGTCAAACGACAGATTTTGGATGGATACAGATAGCAGAGCCGGTTATGAAACTCTACACCGAAGCAACTGATGGCTCCTCTATTGAAACTAAAGAGAGTGCATTGGTTTGGCACCACCAGGACGCGGACCCTGGCTTTGGATCTTCACAAGCAAAAGAATTGTTGGACCATCTGGAAAGT
Source organism: Aristolochia contorta (assembly GCA_022405105.1). Taxonomy (NCBI): domain Eukaryota; kingdom Viridiplantae; phylum Streptophyta; class Magnoliopsida; order Piperales; family Aristolochiaceae; genus Aristolochia; species Aristolochia contorta. Next base: position 1,628,112 of record CM039667.1, on the reverse strand, counting down.
GTGTTGGCAAATGAACCTGTTGCTGTGAAGAGTGGGCAACATATTGTTGAAGTCAAGCCCCAGGTAAAATGTTTGTACTCCAAGTTTTCAAATGAATTAGTTCTTAGGTAATGTGCTTTGGCAATAAATTTTCTGCATGGATGAGGTGAAAAAAACACTACTTCTCCTTAGTGTTGATACAACAGATTTTGAGTCTTGAATATCTTACAGAGAATACTTGGTACTTCATCAGAGTTCTGACTCAGTCGGAAGATATTTTCTAGAGCTTTGTTCTCATCAAAACCTGCTGTAGGTTTTGTCATCTCCTGAAATCTTTATTGCAAAGAGATTTGGACAAACCTTGTAGTTAGATGCTCAGTATTTGACTAGCAGGCTGTTTGGTCTTCCAACATATGCGATTGTTCTTTCCCTACAGAAGTCATGTCATTGCTGTCTTGAAACTATATAGCTAAATTTAGTCTACCATCGTGTCTCCCTACCTAAAGTTTCTAGCTTTGCAGTCTATTTCCTCTCACCGGATGCTGGTTTAAGTTTGGTTTCCTCCTTTGTTTCTGGAAAATGACTGCCAAATAATGAACTATAAATTGGATCATTCAAACCCTAGCATAGAAAATAGAAGTTGTAATACACTCCTTTTGGATGAGAAGAATACAGATGTTATATCACATAATAAATATTCATTTTGGGTTTTGTTTTGTTATATCTAATCTTTGATTCCTACTGATTGTTTTCTCATCTAATTTTTTATTGTTACTCCTAGGGGGTCAGCAAAGGCCTTGTGGCTGAAAAGATCTTAGGATCCATGACAGGAAAAGGCAGGCAAGCTGATTTTGTGGTGTGCATTGGGGACGACAGATCTGATGAAGATATGTTTGAAGGAATGGGCGCTCTTGCAAGAGAAATGCTATCCTCCAACCCAGCAGTTTTTGCCTGCACAGTGGGGCAGAAACCTAGCAAAGCCAAATATTATTTAGATGATACTGTTGAGGTCATGACAATGCTACAATCTCTTGCTGAAGCTTCAGACACGGCATCGCATAAAGTTTTAGTGCAAAGCTCCCAAAGCTCTCTTCCTCGCAATCCAACTGGCAGGTTATTGTCCTCATCAGATTGATTTTCAACAGTATCCCGCCAAAATTATGGAAGGATTTTTTAAGGTATCGGTGCCTCATAGCCAGCAAATTGGTTGGTGGAACGTGAGAATTTTTTATGATGGAGACTTAGGAGGCCTCATGTTTGATTGGATTAATTCTGTAAAGCTAGCTCGTGGAAACGTGAGCTTATTTTACTGACTGAACGAGAGCTACGATACGCTGAGTACATACTGGCTGGAAGACGAGCGTACCAACAATGAGGTCTCTGAGGAGCTACCATCATCTTTTATCTGATTTCAAGCGTGTAAAGGCTTCGTGCTTGGTGAAGCAATTCTATACATACAAGGCCCTGCCATAAGAGTACAAGAGAGACGCTTGCGGTAAGGAGATAGTGAAGATGTAAGGAGATAGTGAAGATTTCTTAATCTTCTCAGCCAGACAGTGGAAAGGATATGTGTGAGATAAACGGCAAGCTCATACCCTACTGAACTGTAACTTCTGCAGTAGAAGTAAAAGCTTGGGGGTCCATCAAGGGTTTATAGATGTCGAGCTGAACATTACTTATAATACAGCTAGCAAAAAAATTTCTGCTTTTGGGTGATTCAAAATTTTTTGCTTCATTTTGCTTTATTGATTGATTGATCATCGAAACTGTAAATTAGAAACTTTTTTTTTTTTTGTGCCTGTGGTCCTTTATGCATGCAAATGAGACCCCGACAAATTCTTGTGCAAAGTTATAATGATTTTAATTAAGGTAGAAGTATGATGTGCCGGGGGTTCCTGATTTATTCCAACAGCAGGTTGTATATAGAATGATACTCTGCAACCATAAGGGTTTTACAAAATGTCGCCCTGCATTACAATTCTCCCCATATTCTCATTGAATCTACAGGACTCTCGGTGGAAGTTTTCTCGCAGTTTGGCTGGTACCCCTCACACTGCAATCATAATATCATCTGCATCCCATTGAAGTTAGGATCCGTACCATACAATGAGTCAATGAGGCTCCCTAGCATGAAGATCTTTCCCTAGTCGCGACTGAAGACTACATCCTCGTGTGGATGCCGGAATCGGGCTGTGTTATTGTCATCCTTTCATTCATCTTCCCTGATTTGAAACAGATCACGTCGAGAAGTGTTAATAATATATCATATGCTCTTTGCTTTCTTTTGCAAGTGGCATATGTTCCAAATAGACCACTTTTTTTTATCATGTACAGGAAAGCAAAAGACCACTTTTTTTTATCATGTACAGGAAAGCAAAAGACCAGCTTCCATCATTCTTGGTGATTGGATTTACCTTCGTCCTTAAACTCGGTCAAGTTGCAAGACGTTTCCTTTGCTTCAACTACCAATGAAGTAAACAGTGGTCGCCGGTCCCAATGTTCAGTGGTACGAAAGTTTCCAGTTGAAGGCAATTCAAGATTGTCCCATGTAATAGTCGCAAAAATACCTCGGATTGTGTTGACAGTTTTTTGGAATTAGACCAAGCATTTTCCACTTCGATTGGATCAGATGAAAAGCAGTTTTTCAGATGTAATTGAACAAAGCATTTGAGAGCTAAAGATTCAACAATATGGACTTACAAAGAGCTCAGTATGGCCAAAAAAATGGAAAAATTGTACACTGCTTGTGGCTGACGCGAGTTCCGAAGAGGGCTGGATTAAGCAGCCCGATGACTGTGGAGCATGGAGAGTTGATCATAGGATGTGAGTATGCAAAGGTCTTAATAAATGAACTAAGAGTACAGGGCAGAGCATTAAAAAGCGAGATAGAAGGGGAGGATGATTTGCGGACACAAGCCGATGTGAATGAAGAAAACTTCGAACTACTGAAACGTGCAGGCCAAAATTGTCCACTGGTTAACAATTGGTAGGGAAGAAGATACTTTCATACACTATAAATTAGATACAGATTCCTGAAAGAAGCAGAACAGAATAGAATGACATCTGTACCGTCAAAGAAAAACAAAAGCATACTCCTCACGACAGGACATCCTCAGTCTTCCTTCGTCTTCGATCCCTAGAAGTCATCTTATCACCATATGTTATAAATATGTCGCCCAAATCAACCAAACCCACCTCTCTTAATCTTGCTCCCACCTTCCTAAACATAACCGCGCCTTCATCATTAGAGAACTCGTACAAAAACTTATTGTAATCAAACCGGGGAACCTCAATGCCACCCTTTAATATCCTCTCCACGTACTTGGTGGCTTCTAACGTTTTTCCCACCTTCACCAATCCCCCCACAAAAATATTTTCAAAGTTCGCTTGTGCGTGAGGCCCTTTCCTGCCCCTCTTCCCCAAGTGCCCTTGCAACAGCATAATGTAAGTGTGCATATTTGGTTCACAACCTCTGTGACACATTAGTCTGAATACTTCCGAGGCCTCACTTTTCTTTCTTAATCTCAACAGGCCTTTAATCAACATGTTGTAAACCATTAAATCAGGTGCTCTCAACCCATTGAAGACCTTAAAAGCCTCCCTTACCTTTCTCTTACATAGAAGACAGTAAACAAGAGCAGAAATAACTCTATCTTCCACACTCATCCCTCTCTTAAGCACTTCACAGAATAAGGAAAGTGCGTGGAGCAGCTTGTGTTTCTCGCACATCCATACAATCACAAGCTGGTAAGTGGAGGGACACACATCATGAAATCTGTCAAGTCTAATCGTATTAAAGAAAATCAGCCCATCTTCAAGTCGATCACATTTGAAGAACCTCTCTATGATTTTCTCAGAAGAACTTACTTCAGGCTGAAGGCAGCTCTCCACCATTAGATTCCAAATCTTGCAAGCTTCAACCAAATCTCCTGTGTCACAAAAACCAGTGACCAGCAATCCATATGTAACCTCAGACGGTTTAATCCATTGTTCCATCTTCACAATGACATATTTTGCTTCATCCACCATCTTCTGAGCACAAAGTGTCTCCACCACCTTATTCAAAATCTCCACCCTGTAGTAGAATCCCTTTTCACTCATTAAATGGAAAAACTCAACACATTTTTTTAACTCTCTCGCTGCAGCAAGATGTTTTACAACAATCCTAAAAGTTGCATCGTTAGCAAGCTTTTCCTCAGCTACTCTGTGAACAAACTCCCAGAGAATCACAATGTTCTTTGATCTTCCATAAACATCAAGCATTTTGTTGTATGTGACTGATGTGTGACAGAAGTCTGGCTGTGCTAGTGAGAACTTGAAGAATCTGTAGATGGGCTTCCATGAAAACGGGAAATTGTTGCAAACTTGGATGAAGAATTCATGGGAGAGAGAAAAATTGATTTTGTGGAGATTAGAATAAAGTTTGGCATCAGAGGAGTTCTGTTGCTGGTAAAGGACAACACGTACACCGAGGAGATGGAAGGGGTCCACTGATGCAGGAGGAGAAATAACTTTGGATGGCACCAACATATTCGACATTGCTCGACTTTGACAATGGGGAAGCATTTGGGAAAGATAGACCAAGGTTATATTTCTCAAAATCCTCATTTCTCCTCCTGGTTGTCTGCTTCTTTTATAGACTATAGAAGCTTATTTTGACTTGCAAAATGGCCTGTTCCAAAAGAAAGGTAAAAGAGGATTATAAATACATTTACACGATATACACTAACATATTTTCATGTTAGTGTATCTTGCCAAGATCAATAGAGTTAATTAAATTTAACCTCCTCATAAAAATGCACTCTGCAAACTCAACTTTATTTATTCTTTTGCACGAACAAAAAGAGAAAGTCTTTATCACTTAATGGATGGTTAAAGGCCTATAAATTGTAGCAGAAGGAAAGCCCATGGATGACTATTCTTCAAGACCATGACTTATGCAAACTTCAGATTCTAGTAAAGAGATGCATCAAAAGGCTCTCAGGCCTCCCACCTTGCAAGCTTGAAGTAGTATTTATATCTTCCATCCACATGAGGTAAGACCAAAGAAGAACTTTGAGTTTTAGGTTTCTGTAATCCATGCAAAGAAAAAAATACATCTGCAAGAAAAAAAAAATATCCTATGAGATTTACATATATTAATTTAGAACAAGGGGCCGAACAAACATTAAGAAAACTAGAGCCTTAGGTCCCTGTGGTAGGAGGTGTGTTCCAGAATCTGGGATGATTGGTTCATGAGTTGATCCCCAGTTGATGAAATCAGCAGCATCCATATCCAAACACTAATCTGTGTCGGAACTAATGGGACAACACCCAAGTAATACCGCTTCTAATAGCACAGAGCTAACAATTTGTCAGAATCCAACAGTAATTGAATGGTTTGTCTCAAAAATAGTAGGAGATAAAAGTAAACTATCCAAACATATAACAATACTCACTGCATGTACCAAATGGAAACGTGAAACAAAGTGATTAGAAGTTTGAACCAGTAAGTGAATCTGTCCTACTAAAGACTGTATGGATGTGAAAATTTTGAGAACAATTCATATTGTATTAGCATTGATATGATTTATTCAACAGTGAACACTAATTAATTCAGGTAGGCAATGTCGAAGTTATTTAGGAAAGAGATGAAGCGAAGAAGATGGATATGCAGGAAGACGATCAATACGTTATACATCCCTTGGTTCTTTCGGCACAACACCAAATATGCCTCATCAGAAATTTATGCTTCACTTTCGCGATTTCCCTTTCTCCCATGAAGTCCTATGCATATGAATATGTAAATTCAAGAGGTCTCTGCCTCGAACCCACGATAAATATTAAATACAATTGCTTTGTACCTCTGTGCACCCTGGTTAGGCCACCTATCGGGGAAAAAATGCCAGTGGAAATATATTTAATATGAATCGAAAAAACAATTTTTTTGTCACTCAGACGAACTCGGGTTACTATGTGTCTTTTTAACACGACCACCAATAGAGCCTTTTGAACAAATAGATAGAAAATGAGAAGTTGGGAAGGGAGGAGAAAGATGCACGACTATAGAAGCTCACTAATGCCCATCACGGATCAAAAAGAAAAAGAACAAATAAATTCAGGTACCTCGTAACAGGATTGAGATGGAATGGCCTGGTGAAGTCGTACTTCGCCTGCAGAAGTTTAGCGAAAGAGAGGAAAACAAAAGGCAAGGAGCAAAGGACATCCTTCTTTCCAGTCGAAGATTTCTTCTCGGTCGTGAATTGGTGACTTCGTTGAGACGGAGACAGACAAGAGATAACGAAGGCGAATTGGGAGGGGTGGTGAATGAAAGTGGCTGCTGCTCTCTTCTATCTCCCGCCTCGGGAACGATGGGCAGAGGATGTTTCTAGTTTCTGAAACTTATTTTCTGTAAATTTGTGTATTATTAAGTTATTATTAGAGTAAAATTTGGCTAAAAGCCTAAAACCGTACTAGATTACTTTAATTAATAGCTTGTTTATTCTTTATATTTAAAAACTGTTCATATTCGGTATGCCTAATGTGTTACATTTTATAAGATAGCATAATAGATAGTTGTCTGCCACTGTTCGAACTTGGAAGTTGCATCTGCGTATGATCCTTTTTGTCGTGAGTAGCTGCAGCTCAACGGAAACGGCGAGCCTGAGGGGGTCGGAGGCCGTGTCCTATGCCTCGGCCCCAGACTCCGTTGGAAAACTGAATCTCTTCTTTGATTGCTCTGTATTTTCTCTTTTTATTTCGTCCCACAGTACACCGTTGCAAGTTAATACACCAGAATACTGGGAAATGGACTGATCTGCTGAATAGATAGCCAGTACAGTTTTTATCGCCGATTCCATAAAGTAAGCTCCTTGCTACATCCTATGGTAGAGGAATTGATGAGAGGACTTTTTGGAGTCTGGACACGTTTGGCTGATTTCTATTTAAAAGAACTTCGTTTTGGAGTCGGCTAAAACATAATTTCTGGGATGAGTCCCGTTACTGGGATAAATCTCAGAATTGACAAAGCATCCAACTAAGGAGGCCCGTCTGTATTTCTTTTGACAGTTGAAATGCACGTGGAATGAAGTGATGAAGACCGGAACCGGATGATTGAATGGGCAAAAGAAGACGGACAAGATAGATCAACTGTCTGATGAAGGGGTGTTGCGTGTCCCGCACCCACTGTCCACTCGCTAGGGTTACAAACTTATATAATTCACTTCACACTTGAGATTTCAGACACGTAAAATCGAGCTGACAGATTCCGAGTAACTCACAGATCAAGAGACCTAAGACCGACTGCCAGCGCCATTTTTAATCTTTCGACTCTGTTCGCGTTTATCAAATATGTCTATTATAAAACATTCACTCTGCCAAGTTCCCTAAACCCTAAGAAAACATACTCCGAGTGACAGTAAAATTACCTCTTCCAAATCAGTTAGATAGAGAGTACCGTAAAATAGGCGACCAATAACCGCGAGAGTACTAAAAGACACGATCTTTGGTTTTTCTGTACATCCTGGTATTTCCTTAAGCGGGACCGCAGGTTCCAAGGAGAAATCAACATCCCAAATATTTGAAAGACGTTGCATTTCACATTGGAGACACAGAGCCTCTCATTAGTTTTTTTTTATTATTACATACATATCCCAGAATCTAACTAAACTATGAGTCGCTTTCCCCCTCTCCTTGGTATTATACTGCTCATCTACAAAAGATTTCCGACGCCCCAAAACTAGAATATCATATTATGATCTAGACATTATTTATAAATTTTTCTACAATACTTTCCTTTCTTTTCTTTTTTTTTCTTTCTTTCTTTTTGCCGCTGCCACAGAGGTTCCCCACTCGGAAGGTCAGCACAAAAACAAAAACACTGGGGAGTACGCCCTACAGGAGAAGAGAAAGGCGCGAAGAGAGAGAGGGTACTAGGGCTGGGGCCCCCCGCTCTCGGTCACCTGTACACAGCTGCCCTTCATCGTAACCTACAAAGACCGGACGAATCTCCTGTCATTCACCGGTGGGGCCGCACTCCAGGCCCCAGGATCCCTAGGCCGTCCGATTCACCGCCCTGACTGCCTCGACCGTCTGTCTGTCCAAACGCCAAACGCCCTCCTCCGCTCTGGGCCTCTGACGGAATCAGCCTTCGACTGACGCGCCTGAACCGGCGAGCAGGTAGACTCTGCACTGTATCACAGTCTTCCCGATCCTGAACCCCGGCGACACCGTAAAACCGACGCGAGGCCGGACGTCCGGCGAGTCGTCACATGCGCTCTCCATGAACACCTCCGAGAAGCGGCACCCACTCCGCACCTGAAATATAGACGCCTCCGGCTCGAAGGAGAAGGCCAGCCGGTGTAGAAGCCAAACCCGCTTCGCCATCTCCAGGAACGTCGTGAAGAACGACGACTGCGGAAACCCGCCGGAGCTCACCACGCTGCGGTGAGTCGTGTCGCCGAAAAAGGCCGTCTCCATCCGGGGGTGAACCAGGCTGAGGTACTTGACCCGGCAGAACTTTCCAAACTTCGACGCCGGGTTCTCCAACACATACTCAAGAGGATTCACGGCTTTCAGCTCCATAAAACTGTCGAAGAACTTCCTCCGCTGATGCTTCTGGTTCGACGAGCTCTGCGAGAAACTCGGGTGTTGGAAATCCGAGAACATCTTCCGGCACACATACGACTCGAACGCGTAAACCCTGTGACTGGGTCTCGCGAAAACCACCCCAGGCACGATCGAGCTCGCCGCCGCATCGAGGTCCCACCCAGCGGACTCCATCCCTTCCGTCATCAGCCTCAAAAAGTTGCGCATCGATTTCATCGCGTGCTGTAGAACGGTTACGAAGTGGTTTGGGTTCAGAGCAGAGAGGTGGAGGTTGTCGAGGACAAAGAGAGCGCTGTTGGGGTTTAGTTTCTTCTCCAGCGACCTGTTTTGCTTCTGTGATTCTTGGAGTTTCTCTCTGAGGAAGAACATCTCTGAATCTTTTACGTGCAGCTGGGACTGCAATTTCTTGGACATGATCTCGAACGTCTTCAACAGATTTTTCTGTTCTTGGACTTCGGCGACCATCTGAGATTCTTGGAAAGGAAGGATTTGTTTCTTCAAGTAACAGTGTTTCAACTCGGAGATACTTTTGAGCTCGGAGACGATGGCTTCGTCCTGCGACTGAATGGTCTCGGGATCATAGGGAGACTGAGCGGTCTGAAGCTCCGCGTATGCCGCTTTAATGGCTGAAATACTAGCAAATAGCTTCGCGAGAAGAGCTTCCATAGCCTCCCTGTGCCGGACCGTTTCTTCATGCTCCGAGGGCCTCGAATCCTTGGGAGGGTCGGCGTTGATTATTTCTGCAAATTTGATCTTACGGATTTTGTCTTCCGGAGCAACACCAGCAGCACGGAGTCGTAGAACCTTCGTGAATGTCTGCACTAATCCCCCAACGCCCGCGGATTTAGGCTTCACCGACTCCATCTGAAGACGAAATTAGTAAAACGATCACTGGTCAAACCCAAGAAATCTTACGAGAAAAAGGGATGACTGTTGGTCGCAAGGTGGTGGTAGTAGTGGAAAGACGAGAGAGAGGGGGAGCAAACGGCATAAACATGAAGTATGATTGAGACGATGAAAGTCGAAAGGAAAGCAGAGGGACCTCTGCTTTCGCTTTAATCTCTTGAATCGAGGACGGTGGTGGGATTTATTTTTCCCTTCCTATTCGAGTTTCCAATGCTCTTTGGAAGTGAGAAAGGGGAGATTTTTAAACGCGGGAAAGTTAAGGCAGAGGAGTTGCAAGAGAGAACGACGGATGGACTACAAGGGAGACGCGTTTGCAGAAACTCCAGAAAAGAGGAACACGGTGAGAGTCAGAGTCGTACCGCCGCTCGTAACGCCATTTAATAAAAATATCGGAAGTCCTGTAGCAAGTACCAGAACACATTTACCCACCCCGCCCGTTTAGACTCATTAACTCTCCTAAATAAACCTACATCTTCTTCCGGGAAGCCATGAACAAGAAAAACAAGAAAATCCTGAAAACAGCTCAGCGTCAATTATAAATGAACACGCTGGCATCTTCCCAGCATCAAAGGAATTTACTGTTCATCGGGCGTTAAGCAAATGGCGTCCGTTAGTGAAGTAACACCACCGTTTATTTCTAGTATTTTAAAGACTTAAATATCAACGCGAAACAGAGGTAGCTAGACAGCCAGAATATATACTTTCGATTTTTCAACAAATTAAAAAAAAGGAAAAGAAGCTTGACATTGGAAAATTTAAGATTCCCAAAGACCAGAAGAGTTTAAAAATGTGCCGACTTTCATCTTCAGGACAGCTGCAAATTCAGCACGCGCTCTTACGGGCAACTCACGGAGTGGACAAAAGCCAACAAAAATAAGGCTGACAATCCTTACAATCTGAAAACGAGGCCAGAAGGGAAATGACATACTGCTTTCCCTCCGGAACTTCCCCCCATATGAATACAAAACTTTCTCTTCCGCATTTGAAATGACGAGCAAGAAATCAGAAAAAGGATTTGAACAAAAAGAGACATTTTGGTATCTCTTTCCACGCGAGTTAACAAGAAATCCTACCGCTCTTGGTTTAAAAGTTATTGAGCATATGGTTTAAGGCTTTAAGAAAAAGGCGGTGGATATTCTTTCGAGGCAAAGGAAAAAAACAATAGGAGGAGAGAAACAAACTACGAGCTAAAAAAAAATACAATGTTAAATCTGTAGTGTACCTTAGAGAAAGGGGATTTTGTGCTGCAACCACTTGAATGGGAAGAGGTTATCTCCGATGCATATATCCTTCATCCGCCGAATAAGATGAAACGCGCGACTTCTCACAAGTCCTGGAAATGATAAACGTATGAAAAAATCAGAATGCCGGTTTAAAGGCGGAAAAAAATGATTTTTATAGACGGTCAAATTTTTTTCCAAGGAGAAGTATGAAGCTTAGGTAGCTTCAATGCGCCTTTATATGAATCTCGCAATAGTAGGAAAAAGGGAAGATCTCTGCTGGCACTTGAACTTGCCAAAAATCAAAAGGATTGCCATTAAAGCAAACGCATTACTCTTCATCGACTTACCATCTGAAAACTACTCCATCCTGATTCAGAAACGCGTTTCTGAAAAACTCAAACGTAGCGAGCGTGCTCACAAAAACGCCATCCTCGAACGGCACTTCTTATCAATCTCATCAGCCATATCTCCCCTTCTCCACCCTCAAACAGAGGCAAAAAAGAAGGAGAAGGTATTTCTTCAAATCTTAGTCTTCCTCTCCAAAATTTCCAGCGTCGGACTCCGTAGACCGGTGGATAAGAGCTGGATTTAAGATTAAGTGGAAATCCCAAAAAGAAAAGGACAAAAAGGAAAGAGTTTCTTCAAGCCGAGCACCGAAAGGGCAGACCAAAACGAAGCGGGAAGAAAGAGACGGAGAAAAAGATGACAGAAAAAAAATGTCGCGATACAGACAGACATCGGGAAACAAAACCCTAGCGATTCTCTTCTCTCTGCTCCATAATATAGCATCTGTAGATTTCACTCCCGTATTACCTGACCTCTTCTCCGCTCTCCCTCGGAAGGACCTGGATACTTACTTACAAATCGGTATTTAGTAGTCCCTCGTTCTACCGTAGAAACCGTCTAGCCGGATGCCGAGTACCGGCCGCGGACACGTGGAGGTCATACTAAAAATTAAAAAAAAAAAAAAGCTGTATTTTTACTCGTTTTTGACTGTGGTTCCCCGGCTCTCTTCTCACTGCCCCGACCAGGGAAGACCAAGAAGCACGGCGACAATCGAACCGTTGATAGAAGAGGATCGGACGGTGACAATGAAACTTACCGAAACGAGGGGGGACGGTGGTATTTGTGGTCTCTGGCTCTGCCCCGACCCCAGTCCCATTAATGGTGAAGTGGGACCCCGGGTACTGTGGGGGAACCGTCAACATCATGACCATTTTTTGCTCGTTACGGCGTTCCGTAGGTCAGTGCATCGAGTCGCAACTCGGGACCGCGTGAATGTGCCAGACTCGTTGAGAGACGGGACTGGAGTCCGAATTGGGATTTAATTATGGAGGGGGTACTGGCTGGTTTAGAGAGGAAAATGGGAAATTAATTAATCCCCGTGATGACAGACAGTAATAGTTTCTCTTTTGTTCTTGCTTTTGGTTTGAATAATAAAGAGTGCCGTCTAATTTCTGATTAGCCGAATGGGGGAATACGTATTACGACTACTTTAATCGGACGCGACGGCAACTCATGAAGCCACCCGTTGCGTACGACGTGGCGAGTTTGTAGAATCATTTGATTTTAACTTTGTCTGTTGATTGGACAGGACGCCACTCACCAAATTACTCCGTTTTCCCCTTTTACGGTAAGTAGCAGTAATTACGGACTACTGAGCGGTGCCTTTCACTTGCTTTCCACGTTCCCGCTTAATTTTTACAAGTTTTTCCTGCTTTACATTTCTCTGCCTTCGTCTTAATTGATAACTATGAATAATAATAATAATAATAATAAAAGTAATATAATGCGAGAAGTAGCTGGGACCGGGACTTGGGTATGGAGAGACACAAGTAGATACAAATACAAGAGCTTGGAAATTTGGACGCATTACTAGATAGTGGTTTGTTTGTCGGAGTTTAACGTTGGAGCCACTTTATAGGCGTCAGTAAATTAAAGACGGCCAGGGGCCATACCCATCCATATTCGACCAGGTAGGCTTCACCCGCAGCATCGTGGAGGCGACGCGGGCCCTTCGTGTCTGCCTCTATGCGTCCCCACCAATATTCACCGGGACCCAGAAATTTCAAATTTTCTACACACTAGCCCAAGCCTCCAAGATTTAGAAGCAAAAGTATTTTTTTTACGAGATAAGCGAGACTCGCTTTATTAATAAAGAATGCTGTCAAAAAGGATGAACAGACGCTTCTCCAGAGCCCCACGACCCATGGGGGGGTGGGCACAGCCTCACATGACCTTTTTGCTATAATTCATCATAATCTACTATTTTACGAAAACAATTGGGCGGTGGCGCGCGTGGTGCTGAATGGGGGAAGCTCTCTCCAGTCTCAAAATTAATAAAATATCCCCATTCCATGCGACTTTTTTGTAGGATTACGAAAACGAAAGCTGCAAAAGAAAGCTTACTTGTCATTTATACGGGGTAAAAGTTATGCCAGGAGAGTGGACTGGCAGGTCAATGAAATGGACATCAATCTGCACGTCATCAAGTAACGATCAGGTGCGAGGTGGTATCGAAAGACTCAACACAAGTGGACGTCTTTCAATTCGGCTTCCATTGTTTTTGTCATCCGACTCCGCTCCACGGCGGATACGTCTTATGCTTCTTATGTTATTTCTTATGATCGCCTGTTCTTCTTTTATTTAGATTCAGCAAGATCCATGTCGTTGTAGGGGCTGTTGATGTGTGTCTTTTCTCGTTTTTTTTTTATTTTTTTTATTTTTGGGCATTGAATGCACTCGGTATTTGGATCATGGGAGGTTGTTTGGCAGCAGCCTTGAAGGGTGGTGGAAGTGTAAGGAGGGAGAAAACAGGGAAATGGTGTTGGATGCAATAAATTCGTCGCTGTTGGGATAATGAAGTTGCTCGCAACGAGGCAGGCTTGAGAATTGGGTGTTTTTTCCACGCGTTGGGGCAAGGACGACCCTTTTCTGGCAGTGGCTGATGCACCTCACTATCTCCTCCGCCGGTGCAACTCTTATCTTTTGTCGTCCTTGAACTGCTTAATAAGTCGAGGAAGTAGGAACGCATTCCAAGTGTTTGATAGTTTGTTCAAGATCATGGGGGTTACAGTATTTCACAAGTAAAAACAGAAATGGGCTGTTTGGTGTCCGCAGACAAGTTGTTTGATCTCGTGCGCGCGGCTGAAACTGAAAGTAAACCATCGAAATCATTTGCCGTGAGAAGAGGAGCTATCTCACCTCACAGCGGAACTGGCTTCTTATCGAATCTCAGACAATCATTGGGGTCATGGATCGTAGGTCCCTTTGCAGATTGGCTGCTAATTAAGTGCTAACAATGAACCCGATCCTTTACAACTTGCGACCTCCTTCCTGATTTGCCCAGTACTGATGCGGGCGAGATTTCAAGCTGTGGCGTATCAGAGACAAGGAAGAGGGTCCGTGCAGCTAGCTGATGGCAGGTGAGAATTAATACATTATTAGTGAATTGGTACACGAGCGGGAAATCACGTTCACGTGCTTGCGAGCAATCGTACTATATATATGAACCAGTAAGCAGCTTCTAAATGAGTCGTAAACCTTAAAAACTGGAAAAGACAAGGCTGCTTTGGAGGAACAAAAGCAGGAAACAGGGCACTTGTGTGCATCGGATACCTCCACCACACCACATATACACCACCACGCCTTTCTTTTTTTAAGTACCTGTGTACTTCGGATGATTATTACTATTGTGGGAATTTTTGTAATGGAAAGAAGACGCGACAGAGGCCGGTGCCACTAATGGAAAGGTGTCTGGTGCCACGAGTAATTGTTTACTCGACTTGCAGTAGGGCACATGTGCCCTAACGGAGGGAGGGTACAAAGGCCGCCGCTTCAGAGAAAAAAAAAGAAAGCCGATTCCCCCGGAGCAAAAGGGGCAATACAAAAATTCAGATGGAGATTCTTTGCGGACCGTGTGTGTGTCGTCTTTTCTGGGGCGTGCTCCCGAGATAAACGCTCTCACGTCTTATCACCCGATATCAAAAGTAAATCTTCCCCACGCAGCAGCAGCTTTTCCTTCGACCCTTTTGGCCTGTCTGCGTCAGTTCGGCTCTATATATATCTATATCCATTAGAAGTCACAAGTGCACATTTTATAGCTTCGTGGGCTTGGTTTAAGTCGCAATAATGAGTCTTTTTTTTTTTCCTCTCTACTGGCATCAAACAAGCTTATTAAGATTATGTGATAATGATGATCTCCATCGCAAGGTTTTCCAAACTCCGAGCTAAAGAAGACGACGGTGGAGAATGGAGAGATGGGTCATGTGCATATACATATATATATATACATAGGAGACATAAAAATTTCGAGGGGCGAGTGCGTAATCGAGTGGTCATGGAGTAGTTTCATGAGAAAGTTGTACTCGATGTCGGATACACCGTAAGTACCAAGTAATTTGCACCTTTCATGACCCCTCATAGTGCAATCACTGATGAGCATCGAGCCACCCACCTAAAATTACCCTAATCATACAAGTTTATTTCTCAAGGAATGTCTACCGATCCGGTACTTCAGTCTCCTTCCCCCGACAGTCCCGAGTAGTTCTCTCCATCGATCTATCTCTGTGACAAAAGGAAATAGAGACGAAAATTAAACATGGAGTGGCGTGTCCGCCGGGAGGAGGTGTCCCACGTCTGAGTTGGACATAATATTCAGGCCGGGGATCGGGCGCGAAATTAGTGCTTGAATAATGCGGGCTCCGCGCTGTGGCATCGCTGCTGTTGGCATTTTGTTACCGGATTCCAGCAAGCCCCAGGCCACCGTGGTTTCGACTGTCCGTGTCTCTGTTTCGGCGTCGATCGGGGCCCGTAGAAGCTCTGAACTGACCTACCGCTCGTGATAACTATTGTTAAAAGGCAACTGGGAATTGATTATTACTTCCCTTCTTCTTTCGTTATAGGCTTATAGCATTAAAATACCCAGAAAGAAAACTCTACCCGGGTCTGTCTACTAATTGTAGATTTAATACCGCCATCATTACACGCAAAATCGACATTGATTTGAATCCTGATAAGCACAGTCTAGGGCTGGCCGGGTTTAGTTTCATCATTGGCTATTGGCAGGACCCAAAAAGTAAAATTGATAAGCTTAAGCGTTCTGTCGCCAACTAATCAAATAATTGACGCGTATTTTTCAATTCATACTAGAACTTAATTTTTAATTATATTATTTGATGTTTGAAGTGACAACCAATCGATGAATGAAATGAAGTGGGGCCAGCTCCATATGACTGAAGTTTACAACGCATCTTTTAAATAAAATTAGGGATTAATGATGGAAATGATTGTCTAAGATCTCGATGAAGTCGAGAAAAAAATAATAATTATGAAAGAAGAAGTCAAAGGTCCGAGACAATTATTTGGCCCATATAAGATCCATGCAAGCAGTTTTACTCCGGTCTCATATGCAAATGATCCATTGACAACTATGAATATGGGCCACAAAAGTTTAGGCCTAGAGTTAGTGGGTCTGTCTCCATTAGTCTTAAGCACAACCGAGCTTGTATTGTGATGGTGTATTATATAGTGGGCCGCCTAAACGGCGCACGAATCTAGGAAATAACGCATTGGATTTTAATAGATTTTTGAGTGCGAGGAACGGACCGAAATGGACCGCCTTATTCGGGTTCTTGACGACATTGACTCATGTCGGGTTGTCGATATCTTTGTGCTGCTTAAAAAATTGTTTTCTCAATAGATTTTCTGTAACTGAGAGTTGTTTAGTGTACTATGTCTATACGAGCTAATGGAGTCCCTTTCAGATTTAGTCATTTATCGGAGGAGGATAAAGGGTTGAAGCAGCACTTTGGTTTATGTTTTTCTTTTTCTGTTGGAGACTTTCAGAAATTTTTAGAGCACACTTTCACGCTTTGCTGGCTTCACTTTAGTACTTACTGTGGCGAAAGGAGTAGAAAAGGGAATGTTTATTAGAGTAAAAAAGGAGATGCAGAGGAGAAGCTGAATCAATTCTGAGCTAAGCATTGAGCAACTCTTGGTCGAAAGGGTGGCGTTTCTGGTCTTCAGCAATGGGTCCTTGCTTGCTGCTTTTCTTTAACTAGTACTCTCGCTGATCTCCACTACCTCCTCAGCTGCATAGACTGACAGATGACAAAATCCCTCGTCGTCTCCGTATTCCTGGTGGTGCTCTTCCTTCCTCACCTTCAACTTGGAGCTGATGCAGTCCCATATGGTAATGAACACAACCCACGCCGATTTTTTTATTTTTTATTTTTAACGTGTTTTTGTTGTTTGGTTTTACTTGATCGCCGTTCTGATTCGCGTTTCTGCTTTCCAGGAGGACCAGGACAGTTAGTAAAACACTTGTCGTCTTTCGTCAAATGGACAAGGGCTTCCCCAAAAACACCAAATTTCGGTTAGTAGACTCCACCTTCTTATTTCTTCTCGTATATTTAGATGCTTGATGTGGGATTTTGAGAATATTTCTCACTTCAGGATCCAAGCCCGAATTCTGTCAGCTACTGACTTTTTTCTTCTTCTCTGTCTTCTTCTTTAAATTTGGGGTAGATGGCAACTTAGTCCAATTTGAAAATGGTTATTTGGTTGAGACTATTGTGGAAGGAAATAAGCTTGGAGTTGAGCCGTACTCCATCCGCGTTTCTCAGGAGGGCGAACTGTTTGCAGTTGATTCTGTAAATAGCAACATTGTTCGGATAACACCACCATTGTCTCAGTGTAAGTCCTCTATCTTCTCTCTAGTTGTAACAAAGCTTTGTATTCCCTTTCCCGGCCAGTTGGACATGTATAAATTGTTTTGTCTGCTCAAGTCCCCAGTATTTCTGTTCTGTTTCTTTATTAAATTTTAATATCCGCTTAAATTATTACAGATAGCCGAGCAAGATTAGTTGCTGGGTCATTTCAGGGTTACTCGGGACATGTAGATGGGAAACCCAGTGATGCTCGTTTTAATCATCCAAAGGGTGTCACCATGGATGACAAGGGGAATGTCTATGTTGCTGACACCACAAATTTGGCTATTAGAAAGATAGGGGAGTCAGGTGAAGCACTTGGACTAACACAAATAAATTCTTAAAGTTCAGAACTTTGAATCTTTAATATTGAATGCAGCTCCAATAATTTTACTGCAGGTGTAACAACAATTGCGGGAGGGAAGTCAAACATTGCAGGGTATCGGGATGGACCTAGTGAAGATGCTAAATTTTCTAGTGATTTTGATGTGGTATATGACAGCCATACCTGCTCTTTGCTGGTTATTGATCAAGGCAATGCTGCTATTCGCCAAATATTGCTTCAGAGAGAGGATTGTGATAACCAGTACTCTTCTGTTACTCCCTCAGGTATGACCGCTGTGCTCTGACACTTGTAGTTATGTCCTATATTCTTATTATTTAACTCGTCTTTTTTTATGTGTATTTATTCTCTCTGTACTGCCAAAAAGAACATTTATCTTCTCGTTCCTTTACTATTAGTAGACATTTCACGTTTTGTCTCAAGCAAGCCTACATGTCCACTCATTTATGGATGTTCTTGCTGAGGTCTCCATCCCCTTTTGAAATTGATGCATATCCCAAATTTCTTCCCAAGAAGATGCATTCATCCTAAGGCAATCTCCAACCTCATTCTGCTTCCTTTACTGCCTGATGATAGATAATTTCTCAGACTTCTTCCTAAGGCATCATATGACTGGAAAGACTGCTCGTGTGTTCAGTTAGTTCCCTAGTCACACGACTTCTTTTCCTTAGAGGCAGCTTTTTAGTTGTCTAATTTTCAGCCGTAAAAAACCTTCTCGTGGACTATGTAAATGTATGTTGATAAATTTTTCCTGATTGAGGATCCGGTATCCTTCTCCTGTCTCAATTAAAGGCTTCAGAATGAGTTCTATACTGGAATTTTCTGTGTTTTTGCAAAGTTGCACTACTTTTTGTGTGCATTAAGTATGATGTAATTAGGTTATTAGGTAAATTAGACTAGAAGACATCCTCTAAGTGCCTTCCAGTCTAAAATAATGAAAGAACTGATGCCTCAGGTTCATTCTAACAGAGTTAATGAAGACTTTAGCATTAAAATATTTTAGTTCCTGGTGCTTGATTCTAACTTTCCATGTTATGCTGTTTCTAGTAGTTTTCAATGTCTTTTTGAAAAAAACAAAGAGTTATCACTGTCAGTAGCAATGTAGGACTGCTGGCAGGGGAGTCTGGTTCTAAGTGTGCCTCGTATCTCCAGTATAACTGGGTATTGCTTTGATCAATGGATGCAGTGAATTACATGGTCCAGCTTTCTGGATATACAACTCTCATATTCTGTATGCTGACCTGACTACTATTATTGCATTACATCAACAGATGTTATGATGGTTATTGCTGCTGTCTTGGTGGGATATGCTTTCTGTGTGCTACAACAGGGATCTGGATCTTTGCCTTTTTCAAGGACGGTGAGACTCCTTTTTCCTGATTCTGCTTAGAATGCATTCCCTCAATAAAACTTTGCTTTGCTATTTCTAAGAAGCCATGCCAAAAATCACTATGTTTGAGTATGTCTAGTTCTGATTGTCCAAAGTCTATAAATTGGCATTGGTTTGCTTTTACCTATTGGCATGCAGACATGAAACTTCTTCCGTCTTATATTTATTGGAGAAGTGATACCATGTTGTTGTTATTGTTCTTCTTGGAGCTGTGTCTGGTTGCTAACCCAGTTTTCTGGTGCTGATTTTATTATAGACCTCGGAGAGTAACTTTCATAGCCAAGCACCTGCTGAGAAGCCTTCTACTCTTAAGGTGGAAAGCATTAAGGAGGATCCAATTGCAGGATGGCCATCTTTTACAAGACTCTTCATTGATTTATCCAAGCTCGCGGTGGAAGCCCTGGGGAGTGGTTTATTGTCCTTAGTTCCTGCAACTGTTCGTTTTGGGAGGTCCAAGAAAGATCTCAGGCCACTCAAAGACTCTCTTATCATGCCAGAGGATAAACCTGAGCCACCATTGGCTCAGAAGCAAAGAAATTCATCTCCTCAACCCGAAAGTCAACCTGTGTCTGGTGCAGCTACTAATTATGCCCAGCAGAAGCCAACCAAGAGCAAGTCAGGCTCCCTCAAAGATCCTTCTCTTTCTTCAGGTAAACATAGGTCGTCTTCAAAGAGGCAAGATTTTTCGGAGTTCTATGGATCAAGTGAGACTGCCCAATACAGTCAATTCAGTACCTCTAAAAGCCAGAAAGAACGAACCAGGCACCGCCATCGTGATAAGAGTGGGGAAGTGGTGTTTGGTGCTGCCACAGGTGAAAAACCAGTTGACATTAAACCTGTGGACTATGGTGATTCCAAATTTGATCCTTACAACATCAGGAGCAAGTACACGGCAGAAGATCACCACTTCCGTTTGTGATGCATTGCTCTATCATGTTCCATGAGGAAAGTATATCAACAGCATGGTTGCGCAGTCGTGGTTGGTTAGGTTTTTCTTCTCTTTCTAAATATATATAGCTTTATTATGTCTGTACCGGGAAATTGATGTCGATGAGATTGACATTGTCATCCGGAAAGTTTCAGTGTATCAGAACGAAGGCTTGCTAGCAAAATGATTAGCACCATGGCTGCAGTTTCGGACATCCTGGTGCACCGCCCAAAAGAACGAGCAAAAGTTTTGTGTACTGAGAACAGAACTTTTCTTTAAATTTTGAAAGCCGGGGGTCAGGGCAATGTTTTCCTTTTAATTCTGTCCAATTCCGTTTTGCATTTAACTGAACATAAATCTGTTTCGCTAAGCTAACCCCTATAATAACCAGATTGAAAAATGGAATTGACCTTACAAGCCTGGCGCTGAATGATCGCATTATGTGTCACATTTACGCAATTTCTTTCGCAATAAATACATCATCACACTGAATGAGTACAGATTTTTTCAGTCCCTGAAACGGCTTAAGTATCATATAATGACTCGTGCACAATAAATAAAAAATTATATGATCTAATTATCTTGTAAGAGAGTCTGTGAGCGAGTCCGCACAGGCTTTGTGCACGAATTATTACTCATTTTTAAATGATCACAATTTTGATCATCCTATCCTACAATTTGACATCTAGACCGTTGATCTTACCACCACGATCTTTTCAGGTTGATAGAGTAGTAATTTCACTAGTTTATCATTGAAGCTCACGAGCCATTGCACAAGAGTTGATGACTGCTCCAAAAATATTAAATTCCAGACGACGAAATAGTTTGCATAATGACTGCTCCAAAAATATTAAATTCCAGACGACGAAATAGTTTGCATAATGACTGCTTTCAATCATTTGTGATTGGTACCGCAAAGTCTATCTATGGGCAAATAGGCTTGCATTACCATTCCACGAATTAGAAACACATCTGCAATGTTTTGCACGCTCATAGTCATAGATAGCTAGATGAACGTCTCTAACCCAACACTTTTATCTTTTGATGAAATCCACGAAATCGTCCGGCCAAGGCACGGGTAATAGGAGACTTGAGTTTGGGAAATTTGAAACTTCAGTTTCGGTTTTGAGTATGCTCCGTAGGAAGTACTTAATCTTTTGAGACGCCCAGAAGTTCAAAGAAAGCTGCGTAACGACCTACGAGTTGCCACAAGACTCGTACATTAAAATACTGTATTTAGTATAGAACTAATTTCCTGCACTCTTAATATCTACAAGACATTACAGATGCCACAGAATTTCCAGACAGCAATACCGTCGCCAGCCATGAAATGTATGTACATTAAAGATTTCAGAGTCACCTATGACGTATGTTAGTCAGTTGCCTACAGGCTCATGCTGGTAGCTGAAGCTTTTCACTATTTTTCCAGCTGCAAAAAATATAAGTCACAACGAATGAGAAAGTAAATTTGGTCCCTCTTACAAGTTAAAAAACTGGCAAAGAAATAGTTTCACCTTATAAAATAGTAATAGAAAAAATCTCCATATAGAGCTGTCTGCACAAGACCAGACAACCAAGCTGGAAAAAGAGAACAAAAGGCCTAGTAAAACATTTGCAGAATAGAAATCAATCAATACAAATAATAAACATGTAATAACCTGGGCAGATATAATTTAAACCTACTAGTTTAATGTGTTCGAGATTTTTTTCTTGAAAAGAGTAATGCACTTAGTCTTTTTTTTTTCCCCCTCTACTGAACATAATGTGTCAACAGTCACTACCAAGACCAGTTGTTGGTCCTCTTTCAAAATTGGCAGCTAGCAATTATGCCAATACCGTGTGTTGCTGTTTCAAATAAACTGTAAAATGCATATTTGGATCTTTTTGGCCGAGACATGTTCACACATGGATAGCTAGTCATCAGACAGCACCAGAAATGCAGTGCCGTGTCTCACAGCCTCTTTAAAGGGTAAAAATGCTTAACGGCTGACAATATGCACTTTTCGATATTTAGGTTAGGACCTATCATCAACAGTCATCGTACACACTAGGAATGCTGGAAATGTGTGTCCCAGCACTTCGGACTCCCCATTTTAGTAGTTTGATGACCACATGGTTACTCCTATAGAGGTTGGTTAATGGCCTAGAGAAACAAATTATGAAAGAAACATTCCCTGACATCATGGAGTTTAGTATGCTAAAAACTTTGCCAAGGTAGAATCAGATACATTGTGCTGCTATTGTAAGAATTAAATGTAAAGAACAGGCAGTTATAAACGAATAAGATCGGAGGCACATTAGCTTACTTATCCCTCTGAAGTGGTGATTTTCAACAAAAAAACGATAAATCCAATTAAGGACATAAAATCCCCGATATGCCCTGTAAAATCAATGCATGAGTCAGCAAGATCTAAATATACATCTTAAAAGTATCGTCATCATCAATGGTTCTCCACCATTTTCTCATCCCCTCTTCGTAAGTGAATGAGGTAGTTATTTGGGAATCGTCAAAATCATTTTCATATTTCTTTTCATTTTTCAAACAAATGAAGTGATATGCTGGAACATAATATCCCAGATATTAGGTGTATTCGAATTTATCTAGATACACTCAAAAAGCTGGATGTGCAACAGAGTCGACACATTGACCAACAGTGGCCTAAAAGTTACAATACCAATATAATCATATCAGAGATGAGTGAGAGCATCACACAATAAATCATATTTTACAGTGAGAATTTAGGTCACATGCCTATTCTTCATAGTTTGTAACTTCGTATAGAACAAGGCTGATATCAAGACCTGATTAAAAGTTCCTGTAGTAAGGAAAATAACAACCTTACAAGGTTAAATAAGCAGAAATAGCAAACATTTTCAACAATTCAGAAAACAGTAATTTCGAATCAGTTATAAGGATTGATATTTGCTTATTCAGAAGTCATCAGCCAATTATTTGGCCTCAAGAGTTATATAGCTACATCAACATCTTTTTGAGTCTCAAACACCTGATAGCAAAATCATCATCAAAACAAAGCCACAGATAAAAGTCATAAACATATTATTCAAAACATGGCTTAAGTGCTTAGCCAATAATTTTAGCGTAGAAATGCTTCAACAGATTACATTACACAAATGGATAGCAGGTTACACCAGTTCAGACCCAGTTGGTTCACTTGCTTTCGACAGACCTTAGCCATGTGGTCTGCTACTGAATTGGCAGACTTGGGAACTTTAGACCATTTAATTGACCCACGGGGAAATAAGTCAAAAACATCATCATAGATTACTTTCAGCTTCCAGGGAGGGGGACAAGATAGGTTGCCCCAGCCCACAACCAGCTGAATCTCCTTCAATGATAATAGGCCGAGAGGGGAGCTGATGCATGAGCCGAACACCTTCAAGGCTTTTGCGTCAGCTTCATTAGATGTACAAAAGCCAGCAGACCCAAAGAAAGTTTGCACATACGACCATTGCTATCCCTTCTGATTGCTTAATGCCTGCTGGCCCTGGGTTACCCAGTGATGAGCCATCAAAATTAAATTAAATTTAGCCAGCAGGGCAGGTTTCCATTCTTTAAGCATGGGGGTGTGAGGTAAGGCGTATAACTTTTCTCCAAAATTTTCTCACTACCACACTTGGGAGAGGTGGCATTAGGCTTAGGGTGGAAGGCCAACATACATCCCCCCCAAAGGGATGTAGTAACTCCCACAAAGGTATAGCCATTCATCTCCTTCCTGCCAATGAATAGATGCGATGTTGCTATCTAGAGGATTTTCCCACAATGGGGTAGTAGAGAAGTGGATCATTGTTGAAGGAAATGTTTGTAGCGTCTCGGCATGCAAAGAGGGATGTCAAATTTTCTAGGCATGACTTCCCGGATGCTTCTATTAAAAGAACAGTGTAGTATGTGATCTTCACTTTCTTCCACATCCCTACACAGCTTACACATGGTTGATCACTATCTTCACTTTTCTCATGAGTTGGTCACATGTTAGAACATTATAATGGGTTGCTGCTTAGGGTCTTGTAGTAGGACGCAACCAAGAAGACACCTAAACTACCAAGGCTTGCACACTACTTCATCTTGGTCTCTCTCTGGCATATAGTGGGAGCTGTGAAGGTGAAGAAGCCCAGCCACTCCACTGATTTCATTTTCTTTAAAGTTTCTTCTGAAATTAAAATTCCAAAAGGTGTTTTTGCTCGATCTGAATGGAAACCTGTGTTTTCCTCGCTAGAGTATATATGCTGGGAAAGAAAGAGCACCTCTCAATGCTCTCATAGCCTGACCCTGGAACCGTCCTGAGCATACAATCGTTGGTCAGGTTCCATCTTGTCTCTTTCGGCCAGGATGGCTCTCCCATAGCCTTTAACCTTTTTTTCTCATCCATCAGTTAAAAAGTTTTTGATTTACCCGCTCATCTCCTGGCTGCATGACTTTGTACCTAGTGGACGGGACCTCACAATTGCTAATCTAGGGTCATGTCCTCAAGAGGCTTCAATAAGAGAGTTTTATGATAACTACATAAAATGCTTTTTCTCAGATTACCAGCCATCAGATTTTCTTTGAGACTGTCAGCAGGAAAGGTTTCGGGTAATTCGATTTGGTAGCCTAATGAAAACGGCATTGCACCTCATTATTAAAATCCAAGGACCACTGAAGCTCAAGATTGAGTATAGACTAATCCCACATCTAGTACGACAGATGTTTAAGGCACAAAATGATGGACTAACTAGATACAAGAAGGAAGGTACTAAATCAGGTCTACGATCACATACCCAAGAAAGAAAACATAATGCACAGTCAGATTGTCCACATTTCCGCCTTTTTGGAGCAAAAGTAACTGTGGAAGAATCGTCACCGCCTCCAAGTATATAGAAAATGCCCACAGGACCTGCGACAAAAGGAGCCATAAAGTGCCCTCCGACCATAAGGTATCTAATGCTGTTCTATTGACTAACATGAAACGAATAGAAAGAACATAACAAGTCACCTCTAGAAATGTAAACCTCTCGTGGACAAGAAGAGCCAGGACAAAGCTTCCAAGGACAAGAAAATAGTGGGGAAAGTTATCCTGGTCCTTGTCATACGACCGCTGAATGATAGGGTGATACCTCATACACCAGACAATGGCCACTGAGGATCCAATAAAAACCAGTTTCATCACCGTGTTGTACGCTGAGATGAAGCTCGTGAGCAGATCCAAGTAACGAGCTAAAAAAACCAGGACGTAGAGTTCCTGTGTCTTAAGAGAAATCCCTGTCACAAATATAGGACCAACGAGATCAAGCACGACAATTTAGATTATTTAGGACAGGAAAGTGGAAATCAAGTACCTGAACAAGTTTTCGTGGCATAAATTTTCAAGAGAAGAACCAAAATGCTGAACAAATGAGTCATGTCGCCGGCGAACCGAAAGGCATTCATGATTCACGGATGAAATACAGATACCTCAATTGCTATCTTCTACTCTTCTTCTCTTTCGCGAGCCCTGGTGGTTCGTTTCAGTGGGAAAGGCGGGAGGGAGAAAAGACCTGCGCCTTTTTGGAGAGGGAAAACGCGCTGAGTATTGACGTGGCAATGCCAAGTAATGCCACTTGGCTCCAGGAAACAAGAACTGCACGAGTTGAGAGCTACCAGCCTACTACCGTCCAGGTACCCCAGCATTACTCAAATTTTATAATGTACTAACACTTCAATTTCTGTAGTATTACTTTAAAACCGTAACATAATAGTGAAAATTAAAATAAAAATAATTTGGTAAAATTTTAACTTTGACGTACCAAAATGGAGTGTCAAAGAGGTCTGAATTTCAAAAAGTTCTATTAGACAATTTAAGTAGTGCTTCACCATGCTCTATAATAAAGGACTCCTTGAGAGAATAAGATGGCATTTGGTTAAATTTACTAGAATAAAGTTAATAGATAACTTTATTAGGATCACTTTAAAATATTAATTGCAAAATTTTATAAAGAACCTCCTAATAAGCGAACAAGATTCTCTTTTGAATTTGAAAAAAGAAACTTATGAAATGGTTAGATTTGAAAAGTTAAAACTGTTTGTTTTTTCAAAGAAAAATGATTTCAGTACTATAAGATTTTACATCCTGATTAATTGTCCTGGCACCCTAATTGGTAATCCAAATAAGGTCTAAGGATTAAGCTTACCTATAGAATAGGAAGATAGTTCCTACTTTATCTCTTACCTAGACTACCGATTAGGATGTCATGTCACGTGTACACCCTTACATTAAAATTTGACAATACTATTATCACCTCTCTTTTTCAAAATACTACAGTTTTTAAGTTCCAATCCTCTCGAGTCCAAACCAGCCATGACCTCGTGCTTAGGAGAAAGTTTACTCTTTTGATGGAGACCGATTACTTCCCTTTCTTCTAAGGCAAAGGTACAAAATCAATTAGAGAATAGAATAAAAAGGGTCACCCCATCTGTCTTCGGTCCGACTGATTGGAAGATGTCTGAACAGAGCTTTCATGTTTTTACTCAAAATCACCCTTTTCAGGGCCGAGATGCTACCTTTTCTTTAGATCCGCAAGTTCAAGACACTCAACCTATGCTTCGATTACTATTAGAACGGAAAGTCGAATTTAACATGTCATGGTAAAAATTAGCCGACTATTTCAGGCTAGGCTCCTTAATAATAGGAAAATAAGAAAAATAGCGGAAGAAAGAAATTATGAAGGACTAACATATTACAGTCCGTTACAGAAAGCCATTTGCCTGTACATCTCATATATATATATCAATTCCTGATTATGGAAAGAAATTGTAAAAATAAAAATGATAAACTACACAACAAAACCCAAATATAAACGTGAGACCATATATACCAAAATCCTGCAATCAGATGGAAGAACTCACGATTTGATATATTCCAAAACGGCACGGGATTTGAGGCTTGCATGCTATAGACAAGTTGGATCAGTTTCTCTTAACAAAAGCAATTTGCCGAGGCGTCCAGTCCAGATAGTTGATCTCACTCATCAAAACTAAATTTGACAGTGGAGAGACAAAATGAAAGAATTCTGGCCGGTCGTCAAGAGTGGGAGCATGTATGTATACCCGAACTGGGTTCTTCGTCCTCGTCTGCATTCAAACTTGGCACACATTTCGTAACTGTGATCGTCCTTAGGATCATCCAAGGTGAAGAACTTGATAATGGCTATCTGCATAACCATTTTATGAAAGAAATGGCATCAGAAAGCAATTCCTAATGGCGCATATATTGTAAGCTGGTAAAGGAATCATATATGAAACTTGTTATTATAAATTTAACATCCGTTGTCTTCTTACTTCCTCTGGCACTGAATTATCAAAGTTAAGCAGTTGGTAGCGATAAAAAGTAACTCGTCAATAACAAAATTATACCACAATTGTCTCCTTAGCCACTTGCAAAGGAGAAAAAGTTCAGACTAAACAACTCTCTTTTTCTTTTGCACTTTTCAGAAAGCATCTGAGTGCAGCAGACATCTCCAAAATCACAATAATGTCCCTATAAAGCAAAACTGATAGTGGTGCAGAGAAAAATGGGAACCCCTGGTACAGAGACCTATATCCTTAAGAACAAAACTATCCACCGGTGCAGAGAAAAATGGGAACCCCTGGAACAGAGACCTATATCCTTAAGAACAAAACTATCCACCGGTGTAAAGGTATTCTTATAGCGCAACTTGCATACCTTAGTTGTTGGAATTCTTAAAGTAATCAAATGTCATCATCTTGATCTTCAATGTCCTCAAGGATGACATACTTGCCAGTCCCATTTGTAAGAGAAACAGTC
Source organism: Aristolochia contorta (assembly GCA_022405105.1). Lineage (NCBI taxonomy): Eukaryota > Viridiplantae > Streptophyta > Magnoliopsida > Piperales > Aristolochiaceae > Aristolochia > Aristolochia contorta. The sequence goes on along the minus strand of CM039667.1, from coordinate 1,600,248 downwards.
TCCTCATTATGTCCACGTAACTCACTTTTCTGCAACTTTAGATATCTGAAATGGATAATATTATGCAGAAAAATTAGAGAAGTTCACTCTCATAACTAATTCCGCAAGAGATGCAGCTAATAAGTAGAAGAATGCCAGAAATGATTAGTTAAGACAATGGCGACTAAAGCTCCTTATTATTTCAATTTAAACCTTATGGTTCACAAAAAAAATCTCTTCATACTAGTGGGAATAATCCCACACAGGTAAGAAGTTCAAAAAATCTCACGGTTCCTAACTTTTGAAAAGTTTTGACTAGTCACTTTTGGATGGACTTGGACCTAGCTTTAAGACGGCATAAGATTAGGTGTTTCCATTGGACCTAGTTTATCCTCGTACAATTTTCTCCCCCCATTTATGTCATCCACGTCTCAGGCCCATCCTCTGTTTCTTTACCTAAACACGGAGATTTCAGTAAGAACAATCCCCATTAGACTAAAGTTTTAGATAAATCTTGTTTATTAATTGAAAACAACATAACTTTGTTTTGGTATAAACCTAGACCCAACAAAATACTCTAACCTTGTAAGTAGCAGAATCTCTTCAAGACATCATAACAGTGAAAGCAGAAGAAAACTACTTTTAGAAACATTAGAAATTTTTAAATGTCAAAATATAAATTGAAATAATTTCGTGACCCCTTGCATTCAATCAGAGAAGAGAATGGAGGACTACATTTTCTAACACTACAAATCCACTAGACAAATGCACGATGTAGCCTTATCTCACCAAAAAAATTCCCTAAAGATATTATGTGGCCAAATGTACTGTCTGATTCACAAGACAGTTCTTTCAAATGAACACAAATCCACTTTCCCAGTGCATCAAGTTTCAGTTGGTTCAATAATAATGTACTGCAAATTGGTAATAAACCAAAATGAAATTGTGAAGATCAACTGACTTACTTGTACCAGTTGAATAAACCCACTCCGACCATTATAGTGAAGAGCCCAATTCCCTTCATCTCAGTAAACTGATCATGAAAGTAGAACACAGCTACCTGGAGAAGCATTCAAATGTCAAAAGGATATGTTGAAGTAAGTTCAGCAGAGAGAATAAATCTTTTTTTTTTTAATATAGATGGGAACAGCACCTTGGAACTACTTTTTTAGGAAGAATCTTGGAAGCAGTTCAAAAGTTTTGGATAAAGAACACTTCTCAAGCTAACAAAAATATAAAGCAAGTTCTCCAAGCTGATGACGTAGTATATTAATCCAAGAATCTCAGATTTACTTAGAGAAAGTCTTTGAAAACCTCAGGAAAAAAGAAGGGGAGGGAGGGGAGGTTACAATTTCAGTAGTTTTGCATCTTAACCTGTCAAAAAACATAACTAGCAGGAACTTAGAAATCTTGAACCATACCAAAATAGTAACTGCTTCTTTTACAACACCAGCTATTGTTACGGTAACTGCACTAGTTTCTGAGACGAGAATGTATTCAATTAAAACCTGCAAACAAAGAGTAGCACAACCACTGAGTGGACATTTTCCTCAGTTAAATGCATCAAAGAGCAAGTGCAAGATAGATTGTCCTTACCATAAAAAATGCCAGAGAACCACCAACAATCATCAGCAAACAGCTCTGAAGAATGTGCCACGAACTATTGAAGTAGTGACTTCCCTTAAACTCGTGCCAGGGATCCGTCACCAGAGAAAATAATGCAGTTGTCACAGCCATTATTGGTGTGACATAGCTCATAAGGGTAATAGGATGTTTTAAGCCTGAAAAATACAAAAAATTAATGATAACCTGCTTGCACCATTTGCTTCTTATTTTAAATTACAAATCACTTTAATTTTTTAAAAAATTGTTATTTCTGGAAACCATCTCATGCAAAGTAAGAGCTAGTAAATGATCTACTCTTCCAACTAAGAGATTAGAATTTCAGCAGCTTACCATAGGTTTCTTTCTTCATCCCAAATCCAGATACCAATGAACACCATCAAAAGGAAACATCAGGATCTTAACAAGGGAAAGAGAAGTAAAGAAGTTAATTAACTACATAATCGTCTTACTTGCAAAAGAATCTGAGTCATGGACCACCGAAACCCTGACATTACAGCAGCGAGCATAACAAAAATGAAGCCCCAGAACTCAAACTCTGCCTCCTTTGCAACTGCACAACACATAAATAGGTCCAACAACAACCTAAGCCAACTAATAGGGAGATTGCAGCATTACAAAAGCTTTACAAAATCACTTTGCTCCACAAACAGATTTATAAATAAAAAATATAGAACTCGGATACAAACTATAAGTCAAAACAGCTAAAGAGTGAAACTGAAAGTATCATACAAGTACCACCTTTATTGACCATAGAAAGATGAAAAGGCAGATAAGTACAACACCTGTTAATAGAACTCCGATGGAGATGATAAATATTATACCAAAAAGCTTGATGCTTGGGCTTTCCAACCTTCCAAAACACAATGAAACTTTATTAACAAAGATGAGTACACTAAGTTCATTCTGAATACTATGAGTTGCTCTGTGAGATATGTTATAATTTTAAAACTAAGATCACTAGTAAACAATTGATTTACAAAAATAATTGCTTAAGTGTAAATAACAGATAGGGTTGATAAAAGTCTACTTGCTAATGAAACCTTATATCCTTAAAAATTTATTGATCTTATTACACTTAAACTGAACCACAGGTTGGTGTACCAACAATATGAGTAACATATAACCTGATACTACTCGGACGTCGGAAGCACCAAAAGACCAAAGCTCCCAGAAATATCATTTTTAGCAATTCGTTTAGTCTTATACATGTTACATACCAAACGATATGTATTGCTTTTTGAGAGTCCGATACAGATCTGATACCCACCTACCCCTGGATTTAACTCCACTAAAATGAGATAAAGTGTGCTTGTTTACAACAATATAAAAAGCAATCATTCGAACCAAATTAGTGATATTAGCTAATGACATACTCAGTTTGAGTCATCAAGATAATACTCAGTTTGATCTGTTTTCCCGAGAAGGTCTATGATTTGAGTCCATATAGCCATATACATTTTGACATTTTTGTATAGCTTTCATTTTCTCAAAATACTGCTTGTGGCAGTCCCGTGCAGTGGGTTGGCAAAATAAGCATTATGTATGTACGTATATTAAACCTGGAGAATATAAGAATGCATAACATTCACAGCCTTAGATTCACATAAAACTGTAACCAGCGTCGAGAAATAGGACGGAACAGAAGATCCCCCCATCTTAAAAGAAACAAAACATTTTACGCTCATTTTGATAATGGAACTGAGTTCAAATGTTTTAAACATGTTTCTGTGAGCAAAATAAATAAATAAACAAACTGGCAAACTGGAAGAAAGGGTGATTTTACCAGAGAATAGGAAAATCAATGTTCTTCATTCTGAATAGGAACATTAATATTTACAAATAAAATCAATGTTCCGAATGGGAACATCATTGTTCACATAGAAAAACATGGATAGCATTCCAGCTTTAAAATGGTAAAAATTTTAATAAGCATGAGAAAAACTTTTTTTTTCTTTTTTGAGAATGGCAAAAGCTCTCATTTAATAAGCACAAAAGAAATATAATTGCATGACAAGAAACACAAGCATAACAAAACTATCAGCAATGATGTAAAAGTAGCTGACTTGGCAATGAGTAAAAATTGATATTATGTATGACTAAGAGAAGAACAATATGTAATATCAGATATTAAAGTACAATTTTACCTGAATGCAAAAGCAAACATGAGGAGAAATATTGGTGAAGCGGATTTGCACTACAAGAGTGAAAAAAAAAAAAGAAAAACATTAGTTCAAATATATAAGGAACGAAATTAACTCAAATAGACAAGGACAAAAATAACTCAACTATACAAGGAAAGAAATTAGCAAAACTTCTAAAAGGGAACACCTACTGGAGAAAAGATGTATGCATAAAACAATAAGTTATTGTACGAAAAAAATAGAAAAACACCAACCATGGTAGCAAATGTAACAGAAATGAAAACAAGAGAGGCATTGCTCAGGTTTATATCAAGTGCAGTTCCAACAGCAGTTGGCACAACTGTGCAAGGCAAACAACAGATAAAGAGTTAGTAATTTGATTAGATAAAAAAGGAGTAAACTATATTCTATTAAAGAAACAAAAAATCTCTAGACTTTGAAAAAAAATTGCAACAACAAAGGTAAAGAACAGACAGAGAATAAAATATCAGATAAGATAATAAAAAATGAAAAGCATATTAAACATTTGGAAAGAAAAGGAGATTCAGTTCATCAACACCAACTAGATTAGCTCATAAACCTTCATACATCTGTCAGGAAAAAAAAGAAGAACAAGTGTACACAAGCTTCTGTAGCTGAGTGTAACTACTTAAACTACAGAAACTACAGATAATAAAAAATAAACAATAATGCTTACATCCCTGATGCCAAATATTATATTTGAATAGCACATAAAGACTCAGAATGGCTCAATGAATCATCCCATTTGAATTTTTCGAATGCTTAGGTTTCAATCAGTAACTTGGACATCCCTAGGGTGTTGATGTACCATGAACAGATAGCAATATGCAAAATTCTATATGATCCTTGTTCAAGCCTTCCACTTGTTTGCCTTTCCGATTTCAAAATATCACCTAGTGTACCATTTTCAAGATAATTTCCTGCCGGTGGAGTAAAATAGTAAAGGTAAAAATGTCAATCATTTTCTTTGCTCGAATTATCGTAGATGCTTTAAATTTTCTTGAGCATTAATTCATTTGTCACCTTGGGTTCTGTACTCACAAGATGCATTCAGAGCGAGCACATTATTTAAAAAAAAATGTTTTGGATATTCATTCCTTGCTTTTCTTCTTCCTGAATAGATGATGTTCTCATGCTTTTATTACTATAATTAATATCTAAATGACAGATTTAAGGGAGTGGAGTTACATACAAATTCTATAGCAAAATAAGAAAATAATGAACAGAAAAGATGCTGCTTACCTCTCAGAAAGTAATCCTTCCAGGACATTTTCACTTCAGGTCGCAACCTTGGAGAGAATAGTAAGATAATCTTTGACAAAGCAGCTTGCATTGAGAAGTGTACTGTATTCATCAGCATTGGAGCAGGGAAATGTCCAATGTTCTCACCTAGTAATGTCTTATTATACCTAGACAGAAAAAAAGGAGTTTCTCACTGACAGAAATAAAAAAATTCAGAATCTCAAACAACAAATTAGGGCGGAAAAGAAAGATTAACTCACAGTGTCAAACATGTGCTTGATGTGTACCACAACAATATTAAACAGAGTGTTTTAATCACTGTGACAAAAGCAATCCTATCTTGAGTAGCCTGTGCTGTTTCTAGTTTCCCTCGAACAGTACCATCACCGAGGTCAAATAAGTGTCTCTCATCACTGGTCACATTCTCAATGTCAAACGGAACAAATTTCGTCGCGGTTCCATTTTCATTAAAATGTGCCAGAGAGCTGCCACCATTTATATGCATGTTGTCCTGCCTGTATTTATGCCTTTGATATTTCTCCGTAACCAAACTGGTAGAATCTGGAAAGTGTTCCTGAAGTAACGGCAGCTCAAAGTCGCAATCTTCTATGTTCTCCCCATAGCTTTCTGGAGTGCGGTCTTCTTCACACTTTTCATCATACCAGCGAGAGAAGGAAGGCTCCCGACTAAGAACTGGTTCACTCACTTCAAGACCAACTTCAGCACCTGTGCTTCCTCCGTTTTTTGTTTCTGAACTATTCTCAACCATCTCCGTCGCTTATCTAGCGGAAAACCATCTCCATTTCCAACCCCCAATTCACACTACGATATTTCCAAGTTTCCTGTTCCCCTGATGAGGAATGAGAGAGCCAAGCGGCCCTCCGTTTTAGATGGTTCCAAATGCCAACTCCTCGAAACGAAGAACTAGATAACACGAAGGATGAAAGGAGAACCTTATTCCCCTCATTCCAGTCACCCAATAAAAGACGATTCAATCTTCAAAACACGTGGAGACAATAGGAAACGCATAACAACCTAAGTCTCCAACCTTCGGCGACATCTAGACGTTAGAAATCGTAAAAGGAAAAACTCCTGGAACATGAAGTCAAGCTTTTCCTCCCGAACTCGTCCAAATTTGCGGCTTCGCTACTCCCAAAAAACGTAAACTCGCACGCTTTACACTGTCTTCTTCTTAGCTTCATAATTTCATCCTCAAACAACAGAATCTAGACGCATTCAATCCTGCAGCTCAATAGAAGCGAACATCGAGAATACCGACTCACCTGAACCCGCTGAGACTTCCAGCGATCTCACAAGTAGTCGATCGAAGCTCCTGGATCCTTGATTCTCTTTCCGCTGCGAATCCTTCTTTTTCCCTTCCCTGAAAATCAGGCAATAGCAATGGGGACTTAGATTTTAGATCCGATCTTGTTCGAGGTTCCCGCTCGTGCGGTAATGACGGAGAGAGCCGTACGGTTCAGTTATTTGCTTTTAGTCGCAGAATTCCAACTCCGGACACCCACGCCCAGACAAATCTTTTTGGTTATCTCTTATGAGTGGCAGTACGAATTACGTTTCGAGTTCCAAAAGAATTTTGCGAAGGCGCTCGACCTGTCCGATTACGGCTCCCGAGCAGCCCCAGTTCCGGCACCGCCTCCTTCGTATCTCATCCCTGAGAATTGAGATCCGATCGATCGGCGGGCGTGATTTCGTCGACCGGAATGCTGCAACTTCACGTAAATAAGGTGAAGATTTGAGGGCCTTCGTGTAATTGTACCGAAAGCGTTGCTCAAAATAAATATTCGCGCATGAGACGGGTCCGGGTTCCGGATTATAATCTGCACTTTCCTCCGATTTATGCACCGCCACGTACGAAATGGACACTCTCAGAGTCTAAAGTGCCTCTGTTTCCGTCGCCGTCGAGTGGTGGTACCGGTACTAATATGCGGATCATTTCCCAACGGATCACCGGACCTCCTAAATCCTAACGGATAGTCACGAGGGACCGATTACCATCATAACTAGACAAGGGAGTAAAGAGAGACGGTCGGCGCAAGAAAAGTGAAAAAAGAAATTGGAGAAGAGTTGGGATATTGATGCTTAAAGCAACCATCTCGAATTATGAGCTACCGAATGGTCCAAAATCACGTATGGGTGGTTGACTGTTGAGACATCGAGACATAGCTTAATTAGTTGGGAAATCCACGTTCAGTACCGATCCATTTAAAAGCAACACGTTTGCTAACGAGTCTTTTAGCTCGAATTACTGAACAAGAAACGGATTTATATGCCGATAAAGCGGAACCCTGGTAAGGGCAAAGTCGCTAACCCTATAATTTATAATCTAATTACGTTCCAAATCAGCGTTTGTTTAATTACTAGAGGTTTGATTTTACTTTCTTGACTATGACATTTAATTGATGCGATACATGGCTCATAAGTTGGTCTTTCTGTGTTTAAAGTTTGGAACACGACTTGGCACCTCTCTTGGTTGGTGACAAAGTTAATTAAGTTGCTCTCACTTTACTATTTTCAAACTTGAGCCCCACACCGTGTGTGGTTTTTTTTTTTCCCGCGAAAACGCTACAACTACGTCACACGGTTACGCTGCTTCACACGCGTGACAGCGTCAATGAGGATGCCCGAGAGCAGAGAAAGGCGGGAGTAGAAGCTGGATATTTGGAACCCCCGATTGCGAATTTTTAGCGGGTTACCCGGTCTTCCCGCGGTTCTCTTTACGACTGTGTGGGGATTCAACTTGGCTCAGAGTCATTCATCCGCAGTTAATAAGTATCAACGATGGAAGATGGAACCCTAAGTATACTCGACGAGATCCAACTTCTTGTTTCCGATAAGCTTCAAGTGGTAACAGACACCGCCCTTTTCTTCATTGCTTTTCCTTTTCTTTCGTAGCAACTTCTATGTGTGTTTTTCGTTCAATTTTCAGAATAACTTCTTAAAGGAAAAATAACTCGTATGATCATCGGATTTATGATGAAATACCATCTTCTTGACTTCCGAAGGTCCAAGTCCAATAACAGTTATTTTTTGGATGAGTTGGTGCTAGTGACTCCTCTAAAATCGTTGCCTGGTGATTTACGGAAGAGTCTTTAAAGCAAACAATGACCAGTCTTTGCATTCAAGTACATTTTAGGTAGTCATATTACTTTTCCGCAAGCACACTCATAGTCATTCATCTTCTTATAACTCACAAGCAATGATAGGTTTATGTAGTAAAAATTTCGTTGTCAGCAGCGTGAATTAATCCAAATGATGGAACCTATTTCTTACCCTCTACTGTTAGGATTATGTGAAGGTCACAAAGAATCTGTTACACAAAAATATATTATATATCAAATAGGACTAGTTTAAGACTAGCTACCTTCTGTCACTGGAAGGCTCCTACACTTTATCATCTGCAGTGAGACATTGAAGAGAACTTTGTTGTAGACAGGAATCATTGAGGGTTTAAACATTTCATGACATTTATATAAGTGTTGGCCCCCTTAATCTTCTGGTGTGTTTTGGACTCATCAATTTAATGCTGCCAGATAAAGGAGGAGAATACACGATTGTATAAGAAAAAGAACGAGAGTAAAATTGTCGGTATTTTTATTTTATTTTTATTTTTTCCCAGTATCACATAGTTGTTGGCTACCCATGAGTTTCTTTTTATGTTAAAAAATCACAGTGGCAATTGCCAGTATTTTATTTTATATTTTTTTTCCCAGCATCACATAGTTGTTGGCTACCAATGAGTTTTTTTTTTTGTTAAAAAATCACAGTGGCAATCAGAATGGAGGTTCATGCTTCAAAAATTTCTTAAAAGAGGAATTTATTGATATATACAATCTTCCTTGTTGTTATCCTACCAATAATGGTACTATCATCTTTTGCATGCTATACCTATGCGGTATTGTCTTTCTTAATATTGATGAAGCTGAATCTAGATCGATGTTAAAAAAGTTCTGAATCTGGAGCATAACAGAGTACCAAATTTCCCATATTTAAGTATAATATTAAAATCAGTATGTTTTCAGTATTGTAGCTAGACGAGGAATCAGCATCTAGTTATCAAGTTGCTCTTACTCCACTTAGGATTCTTTTTTTAATTTTAAGCTAGGACTTTGGATAACTTGTAATATGTTTTATGATAATGATAACCATAGATGCTGAAGCTATATGCGATCAGATAAGTCCTTGAATGTGACGAAAAAAATTGTTGATAGCACTTGCGGTAATGTATCCAAGGCCTGGTTTTGAAAGAAATCGCAAGATAGAAATATCACATGTTTCCTATGTGTCTTGTAGTGCTAAGCATGTTCCAGGAGGTTTTAACTGTGATAAGGCTCCATTATTTCCCTTGTAAGGAAATTTGCACTAGAGAAGATGGCTAGCTGACAACCATCGTTATATATATATCAGTGTATGAGCAGTCATACTCTATTTGAAGACATTTTATTACTTGAAAAAAAACAGGATCGTCTAACATATGAAAACAAGGGAAAATGTAACATATTTACATCCAAGGGTTGCTATTTAAAAAAATTATTCAGTTTCATACTTTAGGAGTACATCAATACGTTGTACATGCAGTGTTAGTGGCCTAGGAACGGACCTAGACAATTTATTCAGTATCCCCTGCTCTTAAAAATATTCTGGTCGGAATTTGGTAAATGAGTTATTTTTCTTAATTCTGATCTTTTATCTGCTGGATCCTCTGTTTGTTTGACATTTCAAATCATTGTTAATTTGGCATTTCATCCTTGTCATTCTTGTTTCAGCTCAAGCTTATTTTGTTTCTATTAGATGTCTGTATGCCTATTCCTAAAGACCTATGCATTTTATTTCAAATTTTTCTTATTCTTGTGCAGGCAATAACTAGTACTTCCATTCCTTTGTTGATTTAGGTTTCTTACAAATGGCTTAGCCGCAATTTTTCAGTCTCATCAAATGATGCCAAGAGGTACACAACATTCAGCTGTGGTAGGTTTTAATGATAAAGTTTCTTCTTCATATCTTATGATGCATATGGTTGTTCTTCTTAGGCTACTTCAGAAGTTCATTCAGGAGTATGGTAGTGGGCTTGAAGCGATTTATACTTTGTCGGGCTGGTTAAGAAACAATCCCGAAATCTACCATGTGAAACTTGTCTCAGGACTTAAACTTGCAGGTAGGCTGAGCAATTTGATCCATTGTCTTTTCTACATTTGTAGCCATTTGATAATAATGAGTTATAGTTCACAATAGTCGTTCATAAATCTCGGTAATATAGCTCATGCACCTATGTGTCATCAATTTAGCACAATGAGTAGAGGTGAAGGGCTTTTCTACCTGTTTTAACTATTATTAATGCATGTCACTAAGATAGTGTATGCCTTTATTTTGTTACTCGTGTGGCTAAGGATGAGCTATTTATTTGTCAAGTTAAATTTGTTGATACTTGACACTGTAATGACCTTTTATGATTATTTGAAAGCGTCACATGTTTATTTCCTAAATTTCTATTTTACCAATTATATGTTCCAAATAAGATGGGCAAGAGAATATGAAAATAAAAAACGAAAATGGGTGATAAAATATGTTGAGGAAAAAGAGAATGGAGTTAATATGTTATTCTTTAACTTTTGCTGGCTATTATCTGTTAACAGCCCCTCTAGGTGACTTGTTCAATTTTCATATATTTGGTTTGACTGACTCCCAACTGTTTTTCAAGTATAAGTTTTCCTTATACATGTCCATTATAGCAGATATTAGTGCTTTTTTCAAAGAAAGCATTGAGAAGCATTTTTATACTTTGTAGAGAGATTTAAGATTATTATTAGACGGTAATAGACCTGCATTCCCACTGACAAGGAGGTGAATCCTCACATCTTAATGCAGAGGCGAAACAGGACTTTAAAGATAACTTCTCGGTTCAGGTTTACAGTGTTCAAGCATGCATCCCAGAGGACCCCGCTGCACTTTGGAATGCTGAATTCATACAGGCTGAAGAACTCTTTAATCAGCCCTCCAATATTCAGAACTGTTTGAGGGACAACAGGTATTGTGCATCAATATTCACTTGTACCCTCTGATAATTAGCCTTCATATAGTCGGTATACATAAAGATGATAAATCCGTCCATTGAGTTCTAGCTCTGTTTTCTCGTGAGACCTATGGCAAGGCTTCCTCAAACTGGTATGTTCTGTTGAAATTCCATCTACACCAACTGGAAAGATGCTTTCTCAAGCTTTGGTAGGCTTAAAAAGGACATAACTATTCAATACGAACTTCCTACTACCTGATATGTACTATGGTATCTTTATTTTACCTTTCTGACATTAATTTGCTTTTTTAGGTTTTGTGGGGTGTCGAATGCCTTTGTTAGTCGTAGCAAAGAAGGAAAATCCGTCTCTTGTAGTCCCCCCCAGCCCAAGAGTTGCAACTTTGGAGCTACATTCAAATCCAATGCTTTTCCCCAGGTTTCCTCTGTTCCACAGGCTCAAGAGGGACAGGCCTCAGAAGCCAGCCCAAAGGACCTGCTGCCTGTTTCGGACAAGTCAGAAGAGAGGAAGCTTGGTAAAAGTACTTCTGAAGATGTCCAGCCTGATAAGTCGCACGGTGCCAAAGAAAGAAGTCAATTAGATCTTGCTAACAAGAAAAAAAGTCAGAATGAGAAGGGTTCATCAAGTGGAGGATCGCTGGCCAACCTGTGGATTCGTGCATCAGCAAAGTCAAAGTCTGACATTCCTGCCACGGAAAAGACAAATGGTGCTTCTGATCCTGCCGGTACTTGCCTGTTCTGATTTCGAAGAAAGACACCAAACTTATTGGGATATAGGTGGATTATCTTCTAATAGAAAACAATTTAAAAAATTGTTAAAGTTTTGGCATATGATTGTTGTCGTGCTGTATTTTCATGTTTGTGACTCTTCTGCTCTTTTCGTTTCAGTTTCTGCAGAAGCTCAAATTCATGCAAATGAAGCAGTAGATAGTCTTAGCAGTGATGATGAAGGGCATAATTTGAACCATAGGAGAGATTCAAATGGTGAGAACAACAGGAAGAGGAGAGTTGTCTTTGATTTTTCAGATGAAGAGGATGATGATGCAAATGTCGTTAGTCTTGCTGATCCTCCCAAGTGCAAGTTTACTGCTGATTCTGAAAAGAATCTGCTTCATGAGGAAAAGGACTTGAAATTAGATGTACAGACGGGGGAGAATTTGGTTGTGAAGCAAGCGAAAGCACCACTTAGCACATCTAGTAAATCACCAGAGGACGACTTAGAAGGTTCTAGCAAGACAAAGACCTGTGGTATTTCTTTGCTCAAGAAGCCCCCACGCCATTTGTCAGGGGGATTAAATGATAAAAGTGAAAATGGCAAGGCAACCGATGCTGTATCGACATCACCCAAAAGACGAAAAGTGCTCAAAACTCGAGTTGATGAGCGAGGCAGGGAAGGTATGTTGCTTCACTTTCAAGAATTGATTGGTTTTCGGCGAAGTTCTAATCTGGCACTGGCAGCAAAGAGAAAAACGTATTTAGCTAATAAAATGTTTCGATTTCAGTTACTGAGGTTGTTTGGGAGGGAGATGCTGAAGACGACTGTAATACTAAGAAAAAAGCAGTCGCTGATGGTGCTGTTAAACAGGAACATAGCAACAGGTCCGTTATGTTTCTGGCACGTTATTGGTACATTTTAAGTCTTGTTTTCACTACCGAAATATTGTGTTGGCTGCCTTCTTGCTTTTGTAATCGTCTCCTTAGACCTTGAGAAATACTTACGTGGTGGCCTTGGTTACAGTGTCAAGCCCTCTGCAGCTAATAAACAACTGCCTCCAACTGCTGCTCCATCCAACGTAGGGAGTAAAGCCGGAAACAAGAAAACAGGGAAAGGAATGAAAGATGCGAAACAGGGGAACATTCTCTCTTTTTTCAAGAAGATATGAGCAAATCCAGAGCAAGCCATGACTATGTAAGCTACGTGTGCCTCTGTTTAGTTCTTCCGTTGGAGAGGCTGATGATATATTTTCTGATCCGCTTTAATCTACTAAAAATTCATGCACGAAAGCTATACCCTGAGCGTTTGGTGGCTTGAGTACCTTCCACAGACCCGTTATGAGTTGGACCGAGCCATCAGCCAAGTCAGCTAGTTGCTGTACCTGAGCGGCATTACGCAGGCATGTTTGTTCAACCTAGGGCTTAAAACAAAATTAGTTCATCAGCTTCCTCTTGGCCCAGTAACCCATGAGTCATTATTTGCAGGGTCAATTGAGTTCTTTTTTTAGAAGGGTTAGTTGCTCCGTTTACCCCTGAACTATGTATGATTATATATATATATATATATTTCATGTTCACATATTTTCATGCCTTGGAGGCTTTTTCATATCACATTATTTAGTTTTATTTTGCCGTGTTCTATGTCCTTTTCAGTGTCACACTTAAATTAATTGATAGTGGTGCACTACATAGTGATGGGGTAATTTCATTGATAAGCTCGGGACTCGGGATACATAGGTATGTGACATTTTTAACTTTAAATCTAATAAATATACCTAGGATACCCGGTACACTACATAGTAATGGGGTAATTTCATTGATAAGCTCGGGACTCGGGATACATAGGTATGTGACATTTTTAACTTTAAATCTAATAAATATACCTAGGATACCCAATCTGCTGAACCTTTGGTATGTAATATATAACATAAATTAAATAAGTATTCCTAATATACTCAATCTGCAAATACTCTGAGTATTACCAATTTACCCAATGGCTAGTCCTCTAAGGCAACGCGTATATCACGAGCCTCCTTTTTTTAATTCGTCCTCTACAAATTGATTTGTTCATGGGGTTTATCTTAGTTTTTTTACTCTATTATTATTATTATTATTATTATTATTTACTTTGCATATTTGTGTTGATCGGTACAAAAATGATTTTTATTTAGCAAGTTGTATAAGTTATAATCTGGCCTGAACTATCACCTATTCAACTTAGATAAGGATTTTCTTCCTCCTTATTTGGACTACCTATTCTTTGTGGGACTTTATCATCTATCCTAAATTTAAATTTAAGGAGAATACAACGTTTTAACGACGTAATATTACACTAAATTACTAATATTACGTGGCAGGATCAGAAGCACCATTACGTAATATCAGACACTTCCGCCCTGTGTGCAATCTGAATTTCTGAACCGGGGTTCGGAGAACTCAATGCTCTGCTTATCGTTTGGAAAGCCTACTGAATCACTGGAGCGAGCCAAGTGGTGGTCAACTTGGACCGTGCGAAACAGCTAATTTCTTTTCCCCGGTCAACAAATTTCCAGACGTGTCCGAACGTTGGTGGAGAAATCTTCAGTTCTTGTTCGGATACCTAATCTACGACGGGGAGAAAAATGGCGCGGGATTCTTGCCACTCTCAATAACTTCAAAAGTTTTTCCATCACCCGGTCATTCATTTTCATTGCGATGGCTGCCTTGGGAAATGGCGGCCTATGGTGGCAGGGTCCTCTGGGGAGTCATCGTCCATCCCGTTCTTCAAAGTCCAAGGCCTCTGACGCTGTGGATGGAGACGAATCTGCTGTTCGTGGTCCTGGTAGAGGCTTCAATTTCCCGCTCAAACAGGCGGCGACGGCTGCTTCGCTCGCACTCACAGGCGATGCCATTGCTCAAATGAGAGAGAGGTGGAAGCGTCTTGATAAATCGAATGTAAAGGACGAAGTGAGATCTTCGGCATCCTTTTCTTTGTGCGCTTTTATCTTTCGCTATAAGTTACTATTCGATCAAAAGAGAATTTTTTTTTCAAGAGACCTATTAAACGCAAAGATGGTGAATTAGTGAGTTCCATTGGCTATTTAATAGCAGTTGTAATTGAAATCCAGGGTAATTTCCGCTTTATAAGTTCTAAGGTACACATTTGAACTGGGAACTATGCACAATATGGAATTAGGTTAATTAGAATACTTGAATCACAATGGCTAATGCTAAGGACAGCAGTCAGAATTATCTGAATATTTCTGTTCCACTTTTGTTCTCGTTTAGGATGTTATGAAGGCTATGGTGTCGGAACATGATTGGCTCCGGGCAGTACGAATGGCTTCCTACGGGTTTCTCCTGTACGGCCCAGGATCCTATGCATGGTATCAGTATCTTGATAGTTCTTTACCTAAGCCGACATTTACAAACTTCTCATTGAAGGTATTCTCAGCTCTAAATTCTGTACTCCTGTAATTGTTAAAAGCTTTAAGAAGCTTTTTCTAAGGTTTCGGGTTTTTTGTTCCATGCTTTTCTGTTCCTGCAGGTTCTCTTAAACCAGATCGTACTTGGGCCGTCTGTGATTGCTGTTGTTTTTGCTTGGAATAACTTATGGCAAGGGAAGCTTGCACAGCTCCCAGCCAAATACCAAAACGATGCACTCCCTACTCTATTATATGGTGTTAATCTCAACTTCTCTGTGCTCTTGCTGTTACAAGAAAGTCCAAAATTTATGTGGCTTTAATTTATTTTCCTGTCTCTCTGCAGGCTTCAGGTTCTGGATTCCAGTTAGTGTACTAAATTTTTGGTATGCCATCTTTCTCCTCTTAAGTTTTCTGCCTTATGTTCCAGCATTTAAAGTTGAGAATAATCCAATTAAGTTTGTTAGTGTGTAAGGTCTCATAATGTGCTTTCAGTGGCTGGATTATTGAAAAATAGTATACTCTCCTCATGTTACTTTTTACTTGTAAATCATATTGTGCATACGTGCTGCCACTTAAGACATTTCCAGCAGCATCTGGTTTGGTGTCTCTTGAAGTACATATTGAAGTTGATTAAAAGATAAAGAGGAGTCACCCCAGAGCTTATGCACTTTGTAATATGACTATCATAGTGAAACTCACACTTCCTGATATATCCAGCTTGTTTGTGTTTTAAGAGTGTTTTAAACCTGTTTTATCAAGATTGATTCTCCTTCTCTTCTGGGTCATTTGACTTAGTTAATCATCAAACTGTTATTAGGTTTAACCCATTCCGAGTAACTAATGATTTTTAAAGAGAAGGTTCTTAGGTTTGTCAGGATAAAATAAGTGCCAGCTTTTAGTTTGGACAGATAGATAGATTGTGGGGAATTTGATAGTGACGAGATTGAGAATAATTATGTCCCTTGCATTACAGAACTATTGTTTAAAGTAGGCTTATGTGCTTTCTCTGTTAGACCTTCTTGCTGTAGGTCATTGCATTAAGGTCTGCATTGCCACAGACCACAATTTTTGCATTTATGTTAGCTAATTTAATTGAAGCATGATTGACTTGTCAAACTTTAACACTACAATTTTTGACAATACGATGGGACAGAGGAACTAGATAAAACTTTACTGAAACTTAGGGCTGTGTTTTATTTCATACGTTACATGAGCAGTGGAAATAGGAAGATTAATTAACATTTTGAGTTCGGCAAGGTTGTTCTTCAACAAGAATACCGGTGGAGTAATCAATAAGTAGGATTAGCTCATCATTAGTGTTGCCACATAGATAGTCTGATCCTTTAAGAGAAAATGTAAGTTTTTATGCTTGTATGTACATTTTTGTTATTATGATTGGCTAGAAAATTAAAATCCTGGCACTGGAATTGTATTTTTAAGTGAGCTTTTTCATGGTGGAATTCAGACTCATCAAAGGAATCCATTGACTTTTATTTATTTTATCTATGAATTGTGGTTTGACACATCTCTGCATTGACAGGATAATTCCCCTTCAAACCCGTGTCGCGTTTATGTCCACTTGCTCCATATTTTGGAACTTTTACTTGTCCTCGACAATCAGTAAGTAGTCTGATTGAAGTCTGGCAATAGACTTCTAAGCTGTGGAAAAACCGAGGTTGAGGTATTGTTCTTTACTATGAACGCCTTTCTCTTAGTCTGCCCTTGTAGAATCAGTTCTTCAAACTTAATAGTTTGTTGGTTAAAATTTCATTTGTTTTCAGGCCTTTTACTCCTCAGAAGTTGCATATAACTGGAGGTAGATGAGAAAAATGAATGCAAATATTTTTTCATAGATAATCATTGCTATTTGTTTTGAAGCACTGTTTGTTGATGATTTTTTGTTTGTTTTCGTATGCATCCCCGCATTATTCTCCTCTCAATAGATTTCTTATTGTTGAATGGATTTTATATCTGTCAAATGAACGGAAGCTATTTGTTGGAGCTCACTTTCTCGGAAATAGACCTGATAGGAGACGACATTTGAGCCCCATTAAGCATGGAGCTTTCAGTTTGTTTTCTCGTGAAACATGTTCCATCATATGAAGTGTAATGAAGGATTCTGGTCAGCAGCATCTGATCGTTTATTATGCTAACCTCAAGAAGGAAAAGAAAATTCAACGTGAAATTGAAAAAGAAAAAAGCTCAAGTTTGCCGATTATGTTGCTAGACCACTTTTATGCTAACGGAGTTGCAGAAAATCATGTGCTCGAATATTGCTGGTATATACGAAATGTACATCCAATGTTAAGGAAATCTGATAATGCAAGCGGTTCGAATGCAAAATCGGCACAGATTATCCACTGTAAAAAGTCCTGGATGTATAAGGAGCATGGTTTACAGTATTTATATGAAACTGCCGATACAGGCTGATATCAATCCATATCCGTATATTTAGTTAAGGAAACAAAAAACATAGAGAGTTTCCATTTACCGTAAACAAAGATTAGTATTTTATGTATCCGTTTGTTTCCACTAGTTTCCTGACGTCTCGAGGAAACAAAAGTCGATATGTACGATATTATATAAATACAGATTTAAACAACTAGAAATATAAATCAAAGTAAAAAACGCATGAAACTCTTTCTTGTGTTAACAACATCATAGGGTAAGGTAAATCTGCAATAGAACTTATGATTTGTCTTATAATTTTAATTATTTTGAATATTTGAATAAGTAAAATACTAGAACTTCAAACCTATTTCCATTCCTAGTAAATATAATATTTTTATTAATAGAAATATATTTTAGAGTAATGTTAGACGTACTTAGCAAACGTCACCTATCTAACGTAAATGTTAATCTAAGCCCCTAAATATATAAATAAATATTTTTTTATTATAAAATTCTATTTTTTAGAGGCATCAATGGTTTAAATTAACAAATGTGTGGAATAAGTGCGTAGGCTACATGTTAATTTAATCTCTTAAAGTATAAAAAAGAATTCTTTTATAAAATTCTATATTCTATAGGATAAACCTTAGGCATCCACGGTTTAGAATAGGTATAATACATAAGTGCAACTAGTCTTTTCCTTCCTGCGTATCCATAAAGCTTATCTGTTTCCCAATACTGCAAACCTTTACAAGGAATCTGATTGTTTCTGCTTTGCCTCGTCCACTGGAAATAAAGATACGTGGCCAGCACAGTAGCGTAAACCCGTGGAAAGGCGATCAGCTGCAGAAAAGCAAAATGTTCATATTCGCTTAAGCTACATTCTTAGCCCTCTTTATTCAGTTATTGAGAGTTGCGGCTCAAATGCACTCTATTCTGCCGCACGGTTCATTTGTTTCATTTTCATATCCTTCTCAGAGAATCCTTTTATAGTGGCTCAGAGAATTGTCTTTATAGGTATCAAAGGATTGAAAAGATCCGAAGCCCTCATTTAGAAGAAATTCTGGACTATAAAACCTCGATAGAAGAGTCAATTAAACTTCTCAAAACTCACAATTCGACTCGTCATATTGACATTCAGGGCGATGCACCGTGCTACCGAAGACTGGAGGAGCATGAGCACCGGGGGTAATTATCGTGCCTCGACAAGCAGAAATCGGAGCCGGGTGAGTGGTCAGGAAGCACTCCATCACAATGATCAGAGCGGGTACTCAAGGGTACCACGATCCTTCGTGCAGCCAGCGGTGAGATTTTTTCCTTGATACCTGCTCCCAAATATTTGCCGAAAATTAAAAAGTATCGGTGGATTTGTTCAGCAAGCGGTGATGTATTTTGTACTAGATGGTGGAGCAGAATTCTCTGACCCGAAATTACTCTACCGTGCCGGTTGAATAAGGTTTTGGAATCTATATATATAGTCATATTGTTTTCAATAGCTTCAGTTTGTTATATCATATAGGAAAGCTAAGGGGTGTTTATACCATAGCTAATCAAACAAAAAAAAATCATAAATGAAGTAGAATTAGTAATTAAATGTAGAATTATTTTTTTATCTACAATTTCTCAGACCTGGGGAAGAAATAAAATTATAAACAGTACGTGGGTAAGAGCCAAAATGGGGGACAAAACAATTTAAGGCTATTACCATTACTCGGAAAAAGGTTCACCCTCCCCTCCCTCCATGGTTGCTCTCCAATTGGGAAAACAACAACACAGTCGATAACAGCAATGTGATATTCTTATTTTTATAGGACGAGAACGCAGGCGCGTACGATCCATGGAGATTTTTCGAGGAAAGGGCGGGGACGGGACCGTATGGCTTAGCCAGGTACCTCTGTTTTTGCTCTGTTCGTACATGTTAGAAGATATATTGATGGTCAGCTACTGATTACTTCCACTAAGTGGCGTTGCCGCCAGAATGATAGCCGCTGCATACTCACACCCCACTCAATTGCATTCTCATCATTCCTTGGCACTAGAACGCAATTTTCTCAGGAGAATTGAATTGTTTATTCTAATTTGTACTTGACATCCTTCCAGCTTTCCTTATCAACCTCGTCCTTCCATCCAAATTCTCGTTGTGAGCGACGGGGGCATAGAAAGAATCAATCCAAATCTTCCACCACGATTAGTTCCAGCAGATCACCCCCCACCGAGAGTACTGAGGGGCCAGCGGCACACTGAATCGGCTCCGCCGGCGGCGAGGTCGGCCTCTTTCGGAGGCCAGTCATTTAGGAAGGCCATGAGCATGATGAGAAAACAAATATTCAGTCCGACCTACCCCAGGAAGAGGGCCTGGAAGAGGGGACTGTTCAGCAGACGCGAGTCCAGCAGCGCCCATGCAGACTCGAAAGGAGGAGATCGTGAAGAAGATCAAGACGTCGATGACGACGCTGGGACGGAGTGCGCCATCTGCTTAGAAGCGTTTCAGCCGAATGAGCAAGTGTTGGCGACTCCTTGCAACCATATGTTCCACCATGATTGTCTGGTCCCATGGGTGAAGAGCAACGGCAAGTGTCCCGTCTGTAGGTTTGTTTTCTACGAAAAGGAGCGTATTGCGCTCAACGCCAACAGAAACAATAACAACAACAACAACAATAGAAATGGTTCGAGTCAAATCATGGAAGAGGATCTCCTTGCTTTGATAAGAGCCATGGACATGGGGTAATTTGAGTAGGTCAACGTCCACGCTGAAAGAGAGCCTAGCTATATGATAACTCATGATCTCCTCGAGTTTCACTCTCATATTATATTTAGTATCTGCTAAAGGTTTCCTTGTATGTATCTACCCATTTTTAATACTCGGTGTCATAGTTGAGAGGTGGGAAGAGGATGCATTCTTCTGCCAATCAATGCGCCTTTGGAATCCAAAGCGGCTCAGTAAATGATAGTCTGTCCACTCTTCATGTGCTATTTAATGATTCCCATCCGTCTCCAATAATGAAAGCAACGAAAGTTTTTTTATTTTTCATCGCAGCGGTGCCATGACGAGGATTCACAGAGTTTTGAAGCTAATATTAAAGTATAATTGAAGGAGGAGATGAGGTGAATCTAAGTGTCAAATAATATTCAGTATGTGGTACCTGGTGTGAACATTCCTTACAAGGTTTTTGAACTCTATATTTAATGCAGAGCTTGCACAGGACAGGAGCACCATCGCTCCCACCCGAAGGAGCTGCTGTGACAAACAACAATAACAGCATTTTCCTTTGTAATGTGTATTCCTTTCTTTTCATTCTATCAACCTACCCTGGTTAAAAATGAAAGAATATGTGAATTTTCTTTTCCCTGAAAAAGAAAGAGGGGAAAAACATACAAGAAGAAGAAGAAGAAGAAGGGCAAAAAAAAAAAAAAAAAGGAACATGGCGTTTAATGTCCACTATAGAACAGGCACAGATATTGACACTTGCACTGGAACTTCGCCCCCAAAACTGCCTCCGCGTTGGGCTGCTGAAGACCCTGGAAACCCATATTCTTGTTGAATTGACACTTGCACTGGAACTTCGCCTCCAAAACTGCCTCCGTGGTGGGCTGCTGAAGACCCTGGAAACCCGTATTCTTGTTCTACATGTCCCCAACCTTCCATTGCAGCCTCGCACCTCTGAAACACTCTGGCCAGCGATGCTGCCTTTCTCCGAGCTCTTTTGGTCCCTGTGAACAACAATGTCTGTAGCAGTCCGGCCACAGCGGGGGCTCGAACTACCCTTTCTGTTACTCTTGCACCACCGCTCCTGCATAACTCAAGCAGTGCTGCAACAGCATTTTCCTTCCCTTTAGGGGTGCCCCGCCTCATGACTCCGACGAGACCCGCCACTACATCTTCCTCTTGCCCAATTGCCTGTGCACCGGTGGGCTGCCTGACTAACAATGCCAAGGCTCCCGCTGCCTCCTCTGCCACTCCGTCCGTCCACAAAGCACTTACCAAAGCAGAGGTGGCCCCTGCCTCCACCATCCTCGCACAATTATCCGTGTGTGTTGACAAATTAAAGAGAGCAGTCACGGCGTCTTTCTTCCCTCGTGAGCTGCCTTCCCTCAGGAGTCCTGCTAGTGCCTCCACTGCACCAACTTGTTCGGTTATCTTTTTCTTGTAATCATGGACCGCCGAGAGGCTGAATAGTGTTGCCGCAGCATTCTCCCTGGCCTCCTCAGTGGTTCCCTTCCTCAGAACCTCAACGATAGATTCCAGGCACCCCTCTTCCTCCATGATTCGGCTCTTATTCTTATCGAGAATGGACAAATTAAGCATTGCGGTCACAGAATTTTCCTGTGCAACTGGGTCTGGTGAAGAGAGCAATTGTTTGAGGAGGGGAACAGCACCAGCCTCCGCAATACACGCTCGATTTTCCTTCCCCGTCTTAGCTAACAATCTGAGCTCGCGAGCTGCAACAGTTTTTGCAGCAGGTGGCCCATAGGACAAGTGCCTAACCAATAGCTCGGCAGTGGCTCTGTTGGCTTCAATTGTGGCCTTTGAGGCAGCAGGGGCCGCCACAGCTTCTGCACCCGTTTCCCCACTCTCCGGTGGATCAAAAGGGATTCCGTGAGCGTTGCACCATTGTGATATCAGTCCACGCAGGGCTCTGTTAGGGACAAGACGTGTATGTGAAAGCATCTGCCCCGTCTTTGGGCATGTGCAATGACCTTCTTCCATCCACCTAGCAATTGAAGAGCGATCGTATGTCTGCCCTGTCGAAATGATCACTGGGTCCTTCATCAAATCGAGTGAGATCGGACAGCAGAAATCTTTGGGAATTGTGACAAAAGTTTCCCCAATTTCTTGACAAATCAAACTCTTCTTTGATTTCTTGCTACCAGTAGCACTCGTTTTGACTACTTCTACTTCTTCTTCCTCCTCACACCGAAATAAAAGAAACTTGCAATATCTAGCCAAGGCAACAAACCCATTAAGCAAAGAAATAGCAGGTTCGACGTCTTCTTCTTGGTTAAAAATTTGCTCTTCAAGGAAGTCAATCTCCGCCCGGAAAGACTTGGCGTCACGGATCCCAATTTCTTCAACGAAAGCCGTTCTGAGTTCGTTCTGATCAGGAACATGCCCTTCCTCAAATTCATCCAGAAATGCGAACAATTTCAGTCTGAGGGCCTCGTCTTGAGGGTCAATGAAAAGTTTGACTCTGCTTGATTGCTTGCGGAGCAGCTCGACAAGTTCTTCGGTATCAGGAGACAATTTCAGGTTCTTTGTCGGGAATACGTCTAAGACTGTAGCCATGTCCTGGTTCAGATCGTGGAAATACCCAGAAATCGAAGGATTTTGGAGCAGAAGCCATAAGCGACTGGACTGGGAGCAGTAATCGAGGAGAATTTTTGATCTGTATATGAGGATGTAGAGCTCCTTAAAGCACAAGGTCGCAGAAGAGGGAAGGGGGAAGGGGTAATCCTTCAAAAAATCGAAGAGGGCAACAAAGATTTTAATTTTTCTGACGAGAGACTTGGCATTTGTTTGTTGGAACGGGAGGGAAAGGCCGGAAAAAGAAGAGATTAGGTCACCGGCGACGGAGGCAAGCGTCCGAATGAGGGCGAGATCTGCGAGATCGACCGGAGCGAAAAAGGCCCCAATCGAAGGCGATCTCCGTCTTCGGACGGAAGAGAAAACAGACGCGGAAGCCATAAAATCGAAATAAGTAATTGCCTGCCTGTCAACTCAGTTAAATCCTCCCCGCTATTCCAGAGGGTTCGAGGAACGAACAGTTGTTCCTGCCTCCGGAGCAGACGAAAAAAAAAAAGAAGAGAAAAGAAACAAATACGATCTGGTCCTGTTAACCCCAAAAGCAGCACCTTTTCGTTTCAACAGAAAAACCAATTAAAATCGTTAGAGAGAGAGAGAGAGAGAGAGAGAGAGAGAGAGAGAGAGAGAGAGAGAGAGAGAGAGAGAGAGAGAGAGAGAGAGAGACGATCGAAGGACCTGTACAGAAGCAATTCTTCTCCCAAGTCGGTTCCCAACAGCTTCCGTGTTTTTTCCACAAATCTCACAGACGAATGAATCTCCAACGCCACAGAGAAAAAGAAACTAATTACAACAAACAATAAATAAACAATAAAAAAGGAGGAAAGAAAATCTCGCAAGAGGTTCCTTCAGGCACTTCGCTCAAATTGGAAGCTCGAGGTATGATTATACGCAGCTGGAAGAAAGGTGTGGCGACGGGAACCCGACTTTAAATCCCTGGCTTTTCAGAGTCGACTATTATCATCGATCAATTCGGGCTTCGGAGCAAGGACATGAACGCGCTTCAGAGGAGGCCCCTCCATTTCCTGCTGTGGAAATTTCAAGGCAAGAGAAGAGAGGTGGACTGGTGCGATAATGACTCCCTCTCGTTGAGAAAGCATTGCCAATGCTCCTCCCTTCTGCCCTCCCAATTAAGACACCAACTTTTTCCATCAATTACCGAATATGCCACCATTGACCTGCAACGGACAAACGAACCAGTTATTTATTATCTCTTCTTTTATCCCGACGAAAAGATAAGGACCGCTCGCGGGCCGGCCCGGGCAAGCCGGTCCTCTGATGTCGGTCAACGGCCGGCGCAAAGGAGGAACCGAGGGTATTATGGTCATATAGAGGCCGGGGACGGCTCTACAAAAAAAAATTGCCGTCGGGAACACGTAGGGGGACGCCGGGAATGGGTTCGGGTCGGGACGAGGAGTAACTCCCAATCAGGTCACGACACGCAGAAGCAAGTCTAACGTGTTACGGGCGGCACACGTCACCCCCTCTGCCCTTATTATTATATTTCGAGGTGACGTGTGAGGCGCGATTAGGTCAAACCAGACGTCAGGTTCGAGGCCTCCTTTACCTTCTTCTTCTTTTTTTTTTCTTCTTCTTCTTTTTCCTCTTTAAAAAAATGAGAAAAAGAAAATCTTCTGTGTCGGACCTCGGAAAAGCCGGGTCCGGACGTAAGACTCCGAACCGAATAGACGTCGGATTGTTGTCGAGACACGGAAGGAGGAGGTCAGGTCGGCCGTCGCCGTCGGGAAACCCAACAACTCGCGTCTCACGTCCTTGATTAGAGGGAGTGATTAAGAAAAAAAAGAGGGTTTGGTTTACCGGGGGCAAATGAATAATGAGTTTGGGTGGGTTTGGAATAGAGAAAGATGCGAAGTTTATGTCAAGATTCAGTTTCGTGATTGCGGGTTATGTATCCAGTTTTCAACGTTGACATCATAATTCATAAATGGAAGGAGAGACCGAGAGCGGAGTTTGGCGCAGGAATCTAAGTTCACGTGATGTGGAGTTACTCCTCTCTGCGAATCTGCGCTTCTGAAAAAGAAAGGGAAACTGGGATCAGGACCCGGGGATAATATGATAAGATGGAAGCGACCAACCGTTACGGGTAATGCTTTGGAAGTCGTAACAAATTAGACATCGTTTCTCTCCCCGTTCTACCTCTAATCAAAACAGTGAACGTCCAGTCTAGTATTAGATGATTTAAAAACGATTAAATTGGTGTTTTATCGTAAACCTCTTTTTTAACACTAGAACCCAAAAAGCCTTTCTCACATGCATAGTAGAAAAATAGGTTTTGAGTTACGTAGGAGAGTGGACGTTGATTGGCTACTTAAACACGTAATCAACCAAAGTAAGTTCGACTGATCGATTGAGTTTTGACTCGCTCTCATTTTTTTCTCTTTCGATTTAGTAAAAGCATCTCATGATGCGTTGTTGAGCTTGCTTCTATCAGAGGATCTGGATAAGATTGTGTATGAATTGTTTATCAAAGCAACTTACGACATACTAATGATGTTATATCAATTAATTTAGTTTTTTGGTTTTAAAAAGTGATTGATATTATAAAAATTGTCTAATAATACTTTATTTAAAATAAATAAATAAATCTGCTTAGTAAGCTGCCCTTAGTGATTGTATTTAAATAAGAGTAATGCTAGACTCACCTATCTCACTTAAATGTTAATCTAAGCCCTTAAATATATAAAAAACTATTTTTTTATATAAAATTCTATTTTTTAGAGGATAAATCCTAGTCATTAATGGTTTAGATTAATATGTGAGTGGGATAGGTGCAACTAGCATTTTTCTTTTAATAGAGGTTGGACTGGAAGTGAGATGCTTTAAGTTGTTGGAGCTGATTTTGTTTTTCTTAAAAAGATTTGTAGTCTGCCTCTTAATCTGTTTTGTAATTGTGTTATTTTATTATATAAAAGATTTCAAACGAGAAATTTTACCCAAGTAATTGTGAGGAAAAAAAGGCTAAACAGTGAAGCTGAGATAATTATACCGAACTTCCATGCACTTCCTTCTCCATATTTGAAAAGGTAGGGAGTTACAATTTCCTCTTCATTGATTGTCTTTGAAAGCGTTCTGAGATTTTCTCTGAAAAGAAAAAAGCTCTCAACTCCACCGCTAGAAAATTCAATATATATTAATTAGGAAGAAAAGTCTACATATTTATTAGAAGTCGAGGAAAAAAACATAAGAACAAAATGTCCGTGTACTAGTAAAGATGTAGACGAAGTAGGGATATATGGTCCACAGGAGAAGAGAAGAAAGAAGGCGAATTTTCGAGAGATTTAATAGATGTCACAGTCATCTTTTCCTCCGGACAAAAAGAATAAGGACTCTTGAACGTCCCCTTGAATCTTTAACAATTTTATTAATTATTACCTCTAATCTCAAGTCTACAACCTAATCCGATGTTCAATTAAGATCACCACTCTTACAGCTTATTCTATAATAATTAGATGATACGTAAGAAGTACGTACGTACACAAATTTGCTTAATATTCTGTTAAACGTGAGGGCAGATAACCAAAACTGCGAGCTCTATTAAATGCCAGGTAAATAGACAAGAGCCATTTAAAATTGCTTTAGTGACGATGGTATGAAAGCAACTCAAATATGACGAAATAGAGAGCACCCAGTAACAGTTTATTTAATTTTTTTCTTCGGTTCACAAACGCTTGCTTTCCGTGTTTGTCCTCAACGCGGGGTACTAAAGCCTGCCAGCAGTAATTCCCACTCAATGCAGACAAGCGCAGATGTTGTGGTCACATCTTAGTGACGGGTTCCCGTAGAATGAAGACAGTTAACTCTGAATGGGATATTGGGGTGCGTTCAGACGCGTCGTTTGCATTCCGATCGATGATGATTGAACGGTCTTATATCAAACATGCTCAGAATCGTATAATTGCAGCTTGCGGAGATTGGAGACCTGCTGTGTATCCCGCGGCATGTACTGTTGCAATCTTATATCTTTACGCAGTCGGGGACCCGAGTCGTCCATTGGACCCGGAGCAACCTCCGCTCTTAATTCACACTGAAACGCGCTGCGAGCGTGAGATCAGGAGGTCATGGCGCTGAAGTGGAAAAACAGCTCATCGACGCAATGTTCAAAGCTAACTAGTGTGAAATTAGCCGAGAGGTGAGACTCGCCTGGGAACCTAATTAGAAGGGCAAAGGCGTGGGGCACGGGCTACGAACTGATGATTAAGAGAAACTATCGGGTCGGGCACATCCTCGTTGTCGGCTTTTTTTTTTTTCGGTCCTTTTTGCTTACTGTACGTACTACGTAGTCTCAAACTTCAGCTCATAGTGACAATATATCCCAGTTCCAAATCACTTTTTTCTTTTCTCATATTCATAGTTTCATCGTCACATCGATGAGCTCATTCTCATGGTTTCATTAATCACGTCGATCACCTCAATGAGCAGCACATATACTATGTGCTGGTTCCCTCGATTTGCAGAAGCATCTGCAAAGAGGGGGGATTGTTCTGGTTCGGTCGGTCGGAGAAAAGAGAGGTTTTGAATTTTGAACGTGACAAATGGTTCCCAAACCTGAAACTTTTGACTTTCTGGTCGGGGCCGTCCGGAGTCCATTTTTCTCCAGAAGAGTCGTGACAAGAAGATTCTGGACTCAACAAAATCCCGCTGTCTTTACTTTACTCTTTCTATAAACCGCGGTTTCATACTTCTAATTTGACGCGGGCTTCCGGAGACGTCAAACCCTTAATATCCATAATTCTTCCTTACACACTCATCGGCCATCGTGACGGAGACGAGGACAATTTGAGCTCTTCAGTTCTCACGTCTCTCCATTCACATTTCAACTTTCAAATGGCTTTTTCCTCGTTTAAATTTGGACACAACATTGAGCTTCGAGTGGTGGCCACTCTGAGGTGATACGCACTTAAATGCACAGCATCATCAGTCGTCACAATCTCACATATTTTTATAAAATTGGAGCACGGCAATATATTGGCAGGTTGACCTTTGGCCAATTACTTCTAACGGAATATGATATGACGACAGATTACGGACCAACACCAACCTTATAAAGTATGCATCCTCCTGTTTAAATCAGAACTCAAAAGAGTACCAAAAATAACAGGAAATGCAAATCCGGAATATTTTTAAGGTTGCAGGCCCTGTTGTATATAATCGCCTAAATTCCATTTGAAATGGTGTTCGGTCTTGTCATCATTTGGAGGTCTCAACGTCACGGAGCAGGAGAGTGTAACAAAGAAGGGAGTCAAAAGAGATGAATGAAATTTAACAAAGAGAAAATTGACAACCAAGGATATTAAAAAAGAACCAAATAACAAGAACTGTAATAGCCAAACTCCACAATATTTGCAACTTTTTATTTTAAAACTCTAAAAGCACCATCAGGCAAAAAAAATAACTATGGCGGCCTCTGTTCCACTTGCAGACAAAAGAATCCTTTTCTTCATTGAGCAGAAATTCTAAAAAAGAAAAAAAAAAAGAGTCCGTTTCAAAATAACACTTGGACAACCTAGCAAGATACTCTACTCAAATTTTCTGTCCTGTTTGTCTGTTTATGCAAAAAGCAATAATGTTTGCCCGGACGAGATCAACCAATTACATGTTGATCACAGTGAATAATGGTGAAGTCACTTCGCCATATCAGCCAGAGCAAGTTTGAAAAATGATATTCCCTCCATTTAACTAGCCTTTAAGCAACTAAAAACTACCATGTTCTAATAATTCTGTACTGCTTATCCAGTTTCAGACCTGTAAACCAATAATAGCTTTAAAGGTAATGATTATCCTCATATTTCTTGTCAAAGCAGTTATTTTCTCCCCTGTAAGTGAAGCAAATAATTTCTAACAATGGGAAGCCCAATTTTGCAAGAGCCAATAGTCCTAAGAAACTGGCACGTGTTATCTCAGATACAGAAAACTAAGTAGAACATGTAACAACAATGTCTGGATAAAAACAACAGACAAGGACAATTTCACAGTTACGGTCAGAGGCCCATTTGTAGCATTCAGTGGAACAACATCCATCCAAGCAATAGTAAGAACCTCAGTATTATTCTCCATTCATTCTTTTCACATCTTCTTATGAAGCAAATGTTGATTAACTTTGGTGGAACTTTTCTAATGCATAAATCCAAAAGAATGCAAAGCTTTATGAAAGAACCAGGAACAGAAGGCAACTAATTTTATAAAACTTGAGGAGGAAGTACTGTACAAAGCGTTTGTAATGCAGGTCAGCAGGGCAACACCCTCAATAAAGATTATAAGGTATGATTTAGATTGCTATCTGTTACCTGGCCAAACTGTCACACTTTATTGAAATAGACCAGACTTATATGACTGGTTGTAAATAGGGCATAAAAAATAATTGTAAGAAAAATACAATTTTTCCCAGAGTGGGTATGACTACCTCTATGGAACAGCAGAAATTACCTTGGAGACTTGGCACTAAGACATCTTGAGCATGATACAAGCTTTAGAAGAGAGCGTGCTCTTCTTGTCCTGATTCTCAAAAGAGGGATCTGTAGAAAATAAATGAAGTTTAAACAGATCAACCAAAACAGGCAGAGCAAAAAAAACCCAATACCCCTATGCCCCTGAGGAGACTTGAATCAAAAAGTGAAATATTTAATAAATCATATAGAGATCCTATGAACTTGAGCAGAGGTCAGTGGTCACATGGGGGAGTTTGTAATGGGAGGTCTTGGGTTCAAGTCCCCTTAGGAGTAAAAGGGTTGGGTTAAAAAAAGTGATTTCCTCAAAAGAGAGAGAGATCCTCGAACATTAGCTTTCCAAACAATACCTTAGCTCGAGGATGCGTAGAAGCTCTCCAGCAGAGCAAGCTTCTAGATCGGGGTTCCAACCTCCTGAAAAATGAGAAAATACATCAGTTTTATAACAAGAGAGAGAAACATGCCCTTCCAAAACTCATTAAAGATACAGAATACCAGCCAGAACCAAATAGAGAAATTGAGACTTTGCTTGGCTTGTTAATTCTATGACCAAGCTTATCAGGTAGAATACCATAAGCACTGGTGTTGTGCTTATATCAAATACATTGCAAAGGGAAGCCCAGAACCTCTTCTCCCCTCCTCTCCCCAAACACTAAATTGAGATACTTACTCCCTGCCTTTCCCCAAACACTAAATTGAGATACTTACTCCCTGCCTCTCTCCCTTTCTCACTCACTCACTCCCTCTGTCATTACCCTCACTCCCTCCCTCTCTCATTACCCTCACTTCCTCTCTCACACTCCCCAATCCATCTTTTCCTCCCTCTCTCTCCCACACCCCCGCCCCCCTCACTCAAACCCCCCCCCCCCCTCCCTCCCTCCCTCCCTCCCTCCCTCCCTCACCAACCAAAGACTAACATGATTAAATAATATCAACAAAATCCTTACAAATTTTCTTGCTCAAGCTTTTCAGCAATTGAAACAGCTTTCTTCGTCGACCATCCACCCCTCTGTCCTTCTGCCTGCTGAATAACATGTGCCAAGGACACTTTGCTCCTGACTAAGCTTCTTTGCCTGGCCTGCTCTCCAATTTTTTTTATTTCTACAATTGAACCTAAGGTAGAGTTTCCATGATTGGAGCTTTCATCTTCAACCCAAACACTCCCCATGCCTTTTTCCCCAATTTTTGGAATTCCTTCGATGTATCCAACACCATCTTGCTGCTGAGAAGATCCAATTTCTACAATTTCACCTCTTGCTGCTTCAAGGGAGTCAGAGGGTAAACCTCTACCTTGAGATGAACTCCCTTTGACAGTTCTATCTTGCAAAAGCTTTTTAATACGATTCTCAGTTCCAGATTTAGAAGTTCTACCACTTGTTTGAGAATCCGGATTGACAATCATTTGCACATTGCCATTTTCAGAGGCCCTCAAGTCTTTCCTGGATTGCCCTCTGATTTCAATAGTTACAGGTGACCCAAGAATAGATTCAAATGCTTGTAAAATGTGGCACCTAAACTTCTCAGCCTTGGTCTTGGTCACATGGGAACTAAAGATCAATTGCACTGTTGGAGCTGCACAACAAGAAAGATATAAATCAGCTATTTCTCTAATTAAAATGAAATTTTTCACACTGGATGTCATTGAAAGTGTGAATAACATCAGTCAACACGTCCTTGTTTCACAATATAAACTATAAAGGAAAAACCATCCAAGATTGAAATGAGAATATAGATTGTCGGGCTAAGTTATCGATTATCATAAATTTGTCTTCAAAACCAGATTTGCATGTTTCAAGAAAATGTGTATAAAGCATTCTATCTGCATGTTATTCCTCAGTTCTATTAACAAGCTGAAAAGTAAAGTGACTCTTGAAATGGAACTGAGCATATCTTATCAGATAGGTTGGTAAGAACCGATTCACAATAGCTGCAAATAGTGTCTTGAAAGACTTTAAGAGAAATTATTTAAATCTTAACATAGAACTCTGACATATGCGTTTCTTTATGACTCATGTACTTAATGCAACCACAATTTGGAGTGATCAAGAAAATCACCTGCACCGTAGCTGACTGAGATAAGCCTCCCTTCTTGCTGCATCAACTGCTTTAGAGTATTGACTTCTATATTATCAAGGACGGCTTGCCAAATTTCTTCAATTTCCCTACGATTAGTTGCTGAAATCTGTCGACCACTACCTCTAGTGTCAGTAGATGTTCGTGGTGGAGTAAATCCTGCAGGTCCCTTTCTCCCCATAAAATTACTGTTCCTTGTGACCTCATCAGCACATTCAGTATTCAGATTGCCCGCTCCAATAATTGTGGATAAGCCTTTTCCATTACTACTTGTCTCAGCTTGCTTACCATCCCATTTCCTAGCTACTGCCCTCTCGCTTGTCAGAACCACAGGGGTATGAGCAAAGCTGGTATCTGTGGAGGAACTAGGTAATATGTACTGCTTATCAGGAGCAAGTTGAAGAAGTGCAGCCGTTAGCCATGTTAATCTGTCATTTGATAGTCTCAACTGTTTTTCAGCTTCAGAGAGGGTTTTAAGAGCTTGACGAAGTTTTTCCATGTCTTCTTTGGACACTGAATTCCAAATAATAAAGTCAGTTACAGTGATCTAAATTAAAGGTGAAGGATAATATAACTTATTGGCATTTGGTTTAGGGTTTAACCACAAAGAAATGATGCAGAACAACTTTGGGGGACAGACGTCCCCCATTAGTTAATCATTACCTCCAGTAGTATAAGAATTTCAGCTAGTGACTTGGAGACGAACTCATGCTACAGGATGATAAAACTCTGATCAAGAAATATGGAAATCATCTATTGACTGGTAATATCCATCAAATATGCTTTTATAATTATAGTGTCAATAGAGATTTCCAAAAACATAAGGTGTATAAAGCAATTCTTTAGAGGAAAAAAAA
Source organism: Aristolochia contorta (assembly GCA_022405105.1). Classification (NCBI taxonomy): domain Eukaryota; kingdom Viridiplantae; phylum Streptophyta; class Magnoliopsida; order Piperales; family Aristolochiaceae; genus Aristolochia; species Aristolochia contorta. The sequence goes on along the minus strand of CM039667.1, from coordinate 1,567,991 downwards.
AGTGGACAGTAAAGGACTTGATTTTCTCAATAGCTGCTTGTATTTGAAATTTTTTATAAGGTGCAGCATTTGTAAATTGCCATCTAAGGTTATACATGACTCTGTTGTGGACTAAGATCCAGAAAACTTTGAAGACGTACAAAAGAAGAAAGAAGAATACAGTAGATCCAAATGTTTTGTTTTTGGAAAGTTTCCATTTCGGGGAAATCACTGGTTCAAGAAATATTAAAGTTCAGCAAAGGATCTATTTGCATATTTTCTTTATAGGAATCAGTGTCCTAGTGAGTCGGTGAGTTTTAATTAGAAGAATTTTATATTGAATGGTGTTTTATAGTAGTTTTAGCTTCTTTCAGAAAGTCGTAATGGGAGGTTTTGTATTAGTTATCTGCTGAAATTATTTTCAGCAAGTATCTTTCAATTTAGTTAGTTATAATTCAAATGAAATCAGGAAGGTTAGTCTTAGAAAAATTATTTTCAGGAAGTATCTTTCAATTTAGTTAGTTATAATTCAAATGTAATCAGGAAGTTTAGTCTTAGAAAAATTATTTCAAGAAATCGTAGCTAATTTTGGCAAGGAATTTGGTGTTATTAAAGTCTATAATTGGGGAGATATAAAGTAACTTTTAGAAGCTATTAAAGATATTATAGAATTGTTTTAATTGCTGGAGCATCATTGTTTTTCTTTCTCTTTTGTTGGGAACAATAATGTTAGGGAATATTTCTTGTTCTAGCTCGTGTTAGTTACAAAAGAGCACCTGAATATTCAAGTTCTTCCTTTATAACCAGAAATCTAGGAGTCCCCTAGAGTTCAGAAGATAGTGATTGGGTATTCTATACTCCAGCCTTATCAATCAGTTGGTATTTCAGTAATTTGGCTGCATTATATCACCAGATAGCCCTGCAAACAGTAATTTTAAGATCGAACATCCGACACAAAGCATAAAAGCCAGTAGTGATTCTATAGCATATTCTCAGACAATTCAAAATTTGCAGATATCCTAAAGAAGAACCTAGAAGTGGGGCCAATGTCATTCTGTCAAGATATGCGTGAAGTTACACAGCTATAAGACAGGACAATGCTGCTAGACTCACATGTTGGTCGTCGGAAGAACTTCCTGCGCCTTTCTCTGGTGAACACATAGCTGCCTGCAAGGATATCAGTTATTATGGTTGCCAACTGAGACATCAAAGCCAATGGCTCCACTCCAGCTTCCATTATCTCTCTCAAGTTCTTCACAGTGTTGACGGTGTCTGCCGATAATGCTAAATCAAGTAGATCCACCAATTTCTCATCAGAAATCAAACCAACCTGAGACATGTATAAGTTATTTCCAATTGGATTGCAGAAATGACAATAAAATCAAACATTGCAACAACAAGCACTCTTGAGAGGTATGAAGGATATCCATTGGACCCAACTCTCCAGTAAAAGTTCATGGAAGCTATGGTATTTAAAAGCACGAAAAGCAAGAAAGTCATGTAACACAATAATTGGTCAAATTTTTAGTAAAATACTTGTCATGTAAAAATCTTCAAAAGTTAACTCTTCACAGTTGGCCAAAGTTGGGGACAAAACTCTATAGGATAATTAGGTTGAAGAAGAATTGTTATAGTTAGCAGCAGTAGCAAAAGTGTCCCCATCCAACATTTAATCTTTGATTGGAACTTATGTTTTCAGTTAAGCTACCCTGCTCTGCCATGTGTGCCAGTGACAATTCCGAGAACCACAAAAGTGGAGTGCTTGAAAGCTTTAAATTTGGGGGTCAGAAAAAAACAAACAAGAAATCAGAATGCCAACACCACGATTTTAAGCAAACGAACCAAATTCAAACTGCTATCCAGAAGTCTGACTATAAGCAACCATGTATAGCTAAAAGGCTGATCAGTAATTATTTTTCCACAAATATGTGTGAATCAATATATTCCATGAGTGAATCATGAATTGTGAGAAAGTTAAGCATCATAGACCTGTATAGGTGGAGTCATTGCTAAAGAAAAAATGATGCTCAACCACATAAACAGTCTTATAGTGGAGAATCAGCAAATTAAAAACCAATATTATTTTCTGAAACGCTGATATCCCACCATCAGTATTAGAAGCCTTTTCAAACAAAAAAAAAATCAATTGTAGAGTATTAGACACATTAATAACACTAGAAAAGACTTTCAGAAAAAAAAACACTAGAAAAGACCTTCAAAAAAATAACACTGGAGAAGAACTTACAAGCTCCTGCACCAGTGGGAGGGAGATTTTTTGCCCAAGCAAGCTCAATTGGTCAAGAGTCATTTCAGCATCTCTTAATGACCCATCTGATCGTGATGCAATAAGTTTGAGCGCATCCTTATCAATTTCTAGACCTTCTTTGGTTGCAATCCACTGTAAAGTATAAATGATATCTGCATCCTTTAGTTTTGGGAAGAAGAACTTTTGGCACCTGGATATGATGATATGAGGTAAATGATCAAGACTACTGCTCACAAGAACAAAAACCACCTTCCGAGGTGCAAGGTCTATGACCTTTGAGATGGCACTCCAGGAATCTTGATGCAGTGAATCACAATCATCAACTATAAACACTCTGTATTGAGACGCTAAGTGTGAAGTCACCATATTTTCCAGAAGATCCATAATAGTTTCAAAATCAAAATTAACAACACCACCAACTTCTTGAACGTTCCGGCTTTTACCCATCTCCTGTGCAATGCATGAACTGCAGGTTCCACAAGGCTTTGGATGATCAGGAGAAAGGCAACTTAGAGCTCTAGCAAATATCCTCGCACATGAGGTTTTGCCTGTTCCATGAGGGCCATAGAACACATATAGAAGCCCGACTTTTCTTCGTACAATGGCATTTGAAAGAGCTTGCACAACCAGATTTTGCCCCACTAAATCCTTAAATGTTCTTGGCATGTATTTCTGAGTCAAACTTCTGTGCCTGCCATACCGAGAACCTCGATAATTGTGGCGTTCCTTTGATCTTGCCTCAGATGCAAGGTCAAAATCTCTATCCTGCTTCAATTTATGATTTTCATATATACCAAGCTCCCCTGAATAGTCATGTGTAGGCCAAATAACATTTTCCATATTATCATGTGGTCCGGAGGGCTCAAACAACAGAGGAAGTGCCTCTGAATCTGATCTCCCAGAAGAGCTGGATTGATCAGACAGCACTGGCACATCAGAACCCTCTCTTCGATTTGGGAGCATATTCCCTTCACCTTTCCTGGACCTAGACTCTGTAAGTCCGCATGATAAACTCCTCCCTGCAATATCTAGAAATGTTTTACTCCTGTGGTGAATCCTTGACCAATTCCAAGGAATCCCACACCCATTTCTTGGGCCCTCAAGTTCAACATCCTCTTGCCCTTCTTCTTTCCGATATTTTGGATGTCGTGAACCTTGAGCTAGTGAATTGGATGCAACAGAGAGCTCATTATGTGGACCTACATCTCTAAAACCCATTGGAATCCTACCTTTTCTTGTGCCTCTCACTTTTCGCTTCCTCACTCTGTTCAAACCATTACAACTGCCACGAAAATTTCCTTCCAGTTCATCCCTCATTTGTTCTTCCCTCGCATACCTTCCACGGTGACGAAACTGAGAATGCCCTCCATCTTCACTGTTTGCAGGAAACTCTCTTAATTGTTCAGATAGAGTTTTCATATCAGAGCTTCGACCATGAATCTCCTTCCTTGAAAACTTTGGTTCTTGATGGTCCATCTTCTGTGAAATGACATCATTGTTAATGCTTAAATCTAGGCTATTTTGTACAGTCTTATCTTCCGAAATATCACTTTTACGAATTCTCCTACTGGGCTGTTCGCCGTTAATTTTTTTGGCACCTTTAACTCTACTCACACTAATATGATCACTAAATTTTTCTCCAGCATCATTCTCCATTATGATCTCTGCTGCAGCGACTTTAGATGTAGCGAAACTTCCAAATGGTGGGGAATTTCCAGAAAATCTTCTGATCTCTCTCCTCCGCTCTGCGCCCAAAGATCTTCTCCCATGGTGAACGGTGTCATCTTTCTCAAGCGTCTTAGCTAAGGTATCAATAACAGAAGGAGATTGCCATGACCTGGGACTAGTTGAAGGATCTCTAAGGGACCTTGACCTCTGAAGGACCACAAGGTCTCTCATGAGGGACCTTTCAGCCGGGATGGGGCTGTGCCGGTGCATGTGGTTTTTCAAGTGGATGCAATTTGTCAAATGTACATGATTACGAAGATGATCGCTAATGGCACCATTCTCATCTTTATGAAATCTGCCACGAATTGCTCTGGTCATGACGATAAACTTTGTTTATCTTGAAGTAGCAATAGCCGTAGATGAACAGAATAAAGAGAAGAATAACCGGCAACATAAGACCCCCGGGGTACCATATTTGCTTGTAGACATAAATTCTCAATGGTCCTGAATCAAATGCAGAGATATCTCCTACATTGAACCAACAATAGCTCCTCAGGTGATACCTGAATACCCAATGCTCAATGATCAACAATAAGCATTCAACACGCTAATAATAATAATTTCAACAATGTCAACCACAAATTGTCGAGAGACTGAAACATTTTAGTTGAAATTTTTTGCCAGGGAACAAGAGTAGGAAAACTTCAAAAGCTGCAAGCACAAAAAAAAAAAAAAAAAAAAAAATATGGAAAAGCGGGAAGTAGCACAAGAACCTCACAGCACCTAACTAAAAGGGGAAAAGATCCCCCCAAAAAGCTCCGTAGTGAAGTTCCATCCACTCGTTTATCGGACTGTAGTATCAAAGTGACACTTGCAACAGCCAAAAACCGGAGTGAAGCAATGTCGTCCACGGATACTTTTCCCTCGAAATCGTTTAAGCAAATGTGAAATGCTAATCTGATCTCAGTAGATCAGATCACCGAAAAGTAGCAGATCTCGGTAGAGTCCAAGTTCTGTTTGTTTGTCCCGAAAGGCCGAAAGACCTACATACTGTCACGGGTTAAAAACAAACCGACTGGAAGCTAGAGAAGTAAACAAAGAAAAAAAGGAAGCCGAAGAAGCAGAAGAAGCAGAAGAAGAAGAAGAAGAAGAAGAAGAAGAAGAAAGAAAGAAAAGATTACCTGAAAATTTCAACTTTTGCAGATCTCCGGCTTTGCAACCGAAAGAGTCGTCACTCATGTGAAGGAGGACATCCAAGGAAACGGCGAAGAAGGGAAGGAAGGGAAAACTCGGACAGGTAAAACTTCCGGGAGTACGACGTATGTAAAGCGACGCGTGCCTTTCCGTTGAATCTCACTGCCATTTCACATGAACTTCACGAGGGTTTGTTCACCGCCGGGAGGTGGGAAAGAGAGGAGAAAAAAACAGCTGCGGCACCAGCAGCTGATCAGAGTGAAGAACTGAGAGCGGAGAGTGGTAGGGATCTGACAGGGTGCAAGCGAGCGAGCAAGAAAAAAACAAAGCGGCCCATATCTGGCGACTCGGCGGGAAGCTCCGTTTATTTATTTATATATATATATATATATATATATATATATATATGTTTCTCCCTCCCTCGAAACGAACAGTATCGGTAAGCCGACAAAAGCTGCGAGGGGGACAGGGAGGGTGTGGGTCCCGTGAAATTATCGGTCACCAGATTTCTTTTAATCGCGAAAGAAGGAACCCCCGTCACGTGCATTAAAGACGCCGCTATCTCCCCGTCACGTGCGCCCCCCCAAAAAGCTTTCCGCCAACGGTAACAAAAGGGTACATATCCATACACTTATTATTAATGGATTGCTTGCCCCCCAGCCACAAGAAGAAGAGGAAGAAAAAGAAGAAGAAGCCCCCCTCCCGTCGAGTGGTGAGACGACGGCCGCCGTCTGAGAAGACGCTTAAATTAAACCGCCCGATTAATCAATCAATCAAACGCTGATATATGTATATATATCCTGAATGTGGACATTACAAATATTGTCATGTCTTTCGACTATGAGAAGACGGACGCTGAAAGAGAGTGCATTGAAGAGCCACGCGGAAACTAGTGAATGAGCCAATGAAACGGAGAGCGAGATGATGGTACGGAAGGGACTGACCGTGAATCTTTCTCCTCGTCCCCACCTCTTACCCACCAACGACCAAAAATGAGCGGGCGGGCCCCGAAAGTGACCTACTCCCCTCATTTGAAAGACCCGCCAACGGCTTTTGAACTGAATCGCTCTTATAGTCAATTTCCCATATATTAAGAACAAAACACAGGGTGCATATATGCATGCACTTAGTTTTTCCATGAATAATGCTATGTAACATATATGGCTAGCGTACTTTGGTAAGTGTGTCCTCTAGTTATGATTAAAGGTCGAAACCACAGCAAATTCATAACGCCATTAATTAATCCAAAAAGACTTTCAGAAGATATGAGAGCATATATGCACGGTGGGCCAATCAATCGATTCGTATAACTTGTCTCTCAACTTCCGTCGCCATCGACGCACGTCGCATGTGGGAGGTAGATAATGCATACTGACCAGGACAAAGATGAGTGTCCACATCAATATTGCACAAACGGTCTCTCGTAGGGAAATAAACACAAGTAGGTTGGATAATGCGCAAAATGGTACGTATTACGAAACTTCAAAGACAAACTGACGATAGCAAACCCGTAGGAGGGAAATGACTGAAGATAATGCGCAGTACTGCCTAGTGTCGCCGTCAAGCCTAGAAAAGAGGATGAATGAAGATGAATGGGGGTGTGTTATTAATCTTTGAGACACGAGTACTTGAGCGCCGCGATTGGAGAGGATTAAAAAGGGGACTGTGTTGGTTGTGGAGGAGGAGTGAAGGGACAGAAGCCGTGTTGTCTGTGCCCTCTCACGTGGACGGTGGAAGTGGTTGCACACTCCTCCGCCCACCAGGACCGCCCATCCCATTCCAACCTCGCAATTATTAACGCATCGACTCCTCCCATAAAAAATTGTTTCCCGGATATCTTAGCGGCATCTGATTCGGTGCTCCTTGTCTCTCCACGAAATCAATCAATTAGTATCAGACTGAGCTGAGCAAATTATGACATTTGACCGTAAAAAAAAAAAAAAACCTCTCTTATATTATAATCTGAGGATCTAGTACAAAAGCTCTTCGTTCAGAGTTGAGATTCCGTCCCTGTTCAATCAATCAACTTTACGGCTACTTCACCCGTCTTTTCGCGTTCAATGTTTGAAACCCACTCGAGCGCAGGGACGGACGTGTAGTCATTATCTCTCGTCTGAGTGGAACTGGTTGTATCTTAAATCATTAACCTCCTCCTGCATTCACAGATTCATAACAACGAAGCCCATCAATTTATTCTCCGTTCATAAGCAGTTACCTGACTTCCTGTTTACAGATATAGCACTCAAACTCCCAAGCATCATGGCTGTCACTGGCTAGCTGAGCTACTTCTCACTCTCACATGAAAAGGCGAGGAAATTTATTAGCCGGCTTAGAATCCTATGTAGGCCTGTAGTGATAGACTACCAAATACTGAATAGACTACCTTTCAATTTTGGGACTGGACTTCTCCGATGGCCACGTGTTTCTGAGAAAAGTGTCTGGAACCCTGCCCTGGTAATGACGAAATAAGCTGCGAGGGTCCTACAGATGTACAGACCCTACTGAATGCAAATCGGGTATAGACTGACTTCTCTTTTCCCAAAAATTTAGTTCCTGACGTCTGCGCCGAGTTGAAAGAGATACAGTCGGCCTGGCATGTAATGGTCGAACGGAACTGAGTTCGTTTAAGTCGTACAATCGTACTACACCACATACCTCTGTCAAATGTCGAAGCACAAAACAATTCTAAACCCCATCGGCAACCCAATGAAACTAAATGTAAACGCAGGTTCAACTTGTTAAGCGTCTTTTTCGGATGTAAGAGTCGACGAAATGAAGCTTATTTACCAGAATACAGTCATACACTAGTTTTACAAGCTTGTCATGAAACCAAATCAAATGCTGTGAAAGAAGAAGAATGCGACACTGCTTCACATTCTTCTCATCGAGGTCCCACCAAGTGAATCGGATTCAAATGGTTAACGGCACTAAGCACGAGCTCTGTTTCAAATTCAGTACAATATATGACAGAAATATACATGATTTACACTAAAAATCTTCCCTTTTTTTTGCTGGTTTTCTTTCACCCTCTTCTCAATTGAACCATGGTAGACAGCCTTCTTTGTTATTATCAACTGTCTCGTACCAAATTTGTAGGCTCACTCAAAACATACTTGGGAAGTTCATACTTGGCGCCTGCACTTAAAAGGAGGATATGTTTAAAAGCCTTTCTTCAATATGGAGACAAAACAAACAAGATAGACAAGGGGACACGCACTCTTACCTCTTTCATCGTAACAGAGTGTCATGTCAGCACTGGAGACAATAACACCTGCGCTGTCCACTATTGCTTGTGCTAGACTTAAATCAGCTTCAGCTGCAGCTCGGAGAGCGTCCCAAATCTCTGATGCAACGAAAGAGATAAGCCTATCTGTGAGTACTGGATCCTACGAATCGTCCAGGCATTGTACAAGTGCGAATTGACAAGAGAAGACTCAAAAGGACTATCAAGTTGCCCACTAATATGACATGATAGCACGACAAAATTGACAACACTAAAATGCCCATTGCTTCCACTCTTCCTGCTTTGGAACATACAAAGTGATACCATATGTTTTATCCCATACTCTCCGGGAAAAAATTTCCTATATAAAACTTAATCAGGATATCGATGAAACAAAGCTTCTGCAAGGACCAAAGCTCCACTATGTAGCTTGGGAAAAAAATTCAGCTTATTGTACGGATGTATATAGGCAACTTTAAACTCCAAAGACCACTTAAAAGCATCTCAGGTACATCGATACGATCAAGATGATCAACAAACCATTTTGGCATGCAAAATGACCTAGTAGAAGAAGTGTGAGAGAAGAAGTGTGAGAGAAGAAGCGTGAGAGAAGAAGTGTGAAGCTGCTAGGACTTCAAAATATACCTAACTTTTAGTTTGTTTATTTTAGTTCTCATAGTTCTTCATGAAAGCTTTAGAGGAAGAGGAGAAGTGTGAGAGAAGAGAGATGAAGACAATAGGGGGAAGGGAACGAGAAGTCTGTAATTGACTCTCGCCCTAAGTTCATTAATATAGGCAGCAGAAATACAAAATTACAAGTATGCCACAAAGCGGCTTATTGAAGAAGAAACATAAAAATAGGAGCACTAACACGTGTGCTAACATAATCAACAATTATAGAAATATTAACTTAAATTAATACTAACATAAGACCAACTCATAGTGTATAATTACGAAAATATCCCTGACTCTTAACACGTCACTATCGACAAATACAACTAAATTTTTATTAAAAAATATGTTGCTGTTAAAGTATAGCTACATTCGTACATATATAGCACATGTCACCATTAAAGCAAAGGCCGAAAGTCTACAGCTACATTTATTCCTGAACAAGAAATTTAAAGGTAATATCTTCTTTTAACTCACATACTCCCCCAGAGAAGACAAGGTTAAGAAACCACTAATCTGCCATTGAGCCAATGACTCAGTTCAACTGGTAGAAGTATAAATTTTATGTTCCACTTCCATCTTCAAAGAGCCAAAGATAAAAAAAAGGTCTGCACACTAGCCAGAGTCTTATTTTTCTTTGACCATTTAAAAAACGCTAGAAACATTTGCAATAGAAACAGTAAGGAGAAAAAGGAAAACCCAAACAAAGAAAGAATAAGATTATTGGAGAGAGATTAGTGTAGAAAGTGGCCTACTCACTCCATCCATGTGGCGTTATTGGCTTTAGAGTTAGAACTGCTACAAACATGAAGTGAAGATATTTGGAATTCAAGGGAGTGAAGTAATATAGCTGCAAATGAAGTAGACGAAAGAGGTACCTTTTCGGCCACCATAGTGGGGGGCAGTGTCCCAGAACTCTTCTCGCATCTGCTTTAGCTGCGTTCTTGTTAAAGGTGGAGTATGCCTCCAAGCCTTTGGTTTCCGGAGCTTCTTAGAAGTCTCTAAAAACCAGAAAATATTGTTTTAAAAACATGTCATGAATAACATACAGATTCAGAAAAATTTCAGGCTGAAAAATAACCACAGGGAGTGGCATATGGCATATCACTCCAAGATACACAGAACTACTCTGATGACCACTTTTTCTTTTTAATAGTGTCCTTGCCCCAGGGAGATTCAAACTAGGGGGAAAACCAACTGCCTCTTGAAAAGTATACGTACTAACTTTTTCGCAAACTCTTTTTCAATATAACTGCAGTATTATTTTCTAATTCCAGTCAAACATGGAAGGGAAACTGAAACTGTAAAAAGGACCCAAAAATCTGTATCTTTTACGTTGTCCATAAATATTTACTAAAGCCACATTAGCCTTAATTCATTGACCTCAAACTGAAAACACAGAGTCAAATTTTAGCAAAAAATGATTAAGCTTCAGTGTGATCAAAGATAGATGGACATGAGCTGCTGGGTAACACATATGATCTAAACTGTGAGTATCCTTATTGTAAAGAAAAAATATACACCATGATCCACAACGATTATGCATGTTTAGGACCCCATTCTCAGTTGATCTTGAGCACCATGACAATTTTGGGGGAGTTTATGGCTTATCTGATTATTGCATTTCAGACATGAAACACTCTCAACAGTATACTGTGCCAGAAATTGGAAGCACAGCAGGTGCACCACCCAAGCGGAAAACTCCATTGTCTGTAAAACAGTTTTTATCCTCTAGCTCGTATCAAAGATATAATCCATGTAATAGGCAATTTGTCATAATACTATCAGTCTCATTTGTTTTCAAAACGTGTCCTCTTGTATTAACTTGCTGAGACACAGAAGCATATCTTCACATTATTGCAATGCGTTCTATCATTCTGTAACATTTATATAATATCCATGTTCTTGTACATCCTTGTTCAGTTTGGTTACAATACTAAACAGATATTCTTCATTAATCACAAGTACATTGACCACGGACAGAGAGAAGAGTCGATTAGGTTGGGAGAACACAATTCAACCATCGGAAAAGGGACGTCATTGCCGAGACAGTTTGGCTTCAGAAGACCCCTTCCTTTGCAAGGAGTTTGATACCGACGTTGCTGACCTTAGAACATGCAGCCCTAAGATGAGAAGAAAAGAGCCTTGATTTCATCGTTAATGTGCTTAATCTTCAAGGAGACACATGTTTACTCATATTTGTGCAATAGTTCGTCCTTGAAGACTCTTATACAACAAAAAAATCCATACAGAACCAACCTTATGCTTCGTTCTTGATCCCCCACCCCCAAGATTATCTCTAAATGATAGGTGGCAATCTTTTGTTTTCTGGTCCCAAAGGAATACTGTCTATCTAAAATTTAGTTTCATGTTTTATAAAAGTTTTTCTACAAGGTTCAATAGGTTTAGTATGCCATCAGAATTCGGTTGTCATTATCTTTTCCCTAAGTAACCAAAGGATAAACAATCAGTAAGATATTAGCTCCAATTGAACCAAGAGAAAAAACAAAAATATAATAACTAATAGTAGATTAAGTAGCCTTTTGCAGGTCTTCAATATGCAACTCTTTAAGTAATACTGCAGGCACATGTGAGTAATGAAAAAAAGTATCAAATTGCATCTGTGAAACCAAAACACTTCCTAGGAAGCACACTTGTTTTCAGAAGAACGTTGAGACCAGAATTGTAAGAATCGGACATTACAATATTTAACTTAGGGCCCAACTAATTAAGTGCCCTAACAAGATTCACATAGTCCACATTGAGGTTCGACTTCTTTCAAGCAGACAAGCCATGACAGGGTGAGAGATTGTCATATGAACTTTTTTTTTTCTAATAAAAATGACAGCCATGTGAACTTCACCATCTACTTTTGAAATATGTAAGTTAAAAATGGATGGCATACTGGTCAAGTAATAAAGAAACTCCAGATAGAAAAATGGTTTAGGATCAATAGGCTGGAAATGTTGAAAGTCCTTATCTCTTGATCCTTTAAAGAATAGTTTCAGCCATATGCTAAACAATCCTAGCTAAGAACCAAAACCTTGTAATAACTAGATTTAAAAGGTTGTGGTCATTCTGGAACTAGTTTCCTATAACCTCATGCAAATGAGTTTCCCAGGAAGGGCGGAGAGGTTATTTACGTGCATAATCCATATGGCTTCTGAATGACTGGTTAGAAACGACTATAGAATGTAATAGATATATAATATATCACAGATAATGTAAACACTCTCGAAACAATTGAATTTAAAAAAAAAATACGACAAACTGAAGACTTTCAGGAGTCAGTAAAGTGAAGCTTGAATAGTAACTCCATGCACAAATACAAGCTTAAGGTATCCCTGGAAATTTAAAGTAAGATAATTAGTTTGAAGGTTTTTAAGAGAGAAGCTAGCACTTGGACCCTCATGCTGACACTGCCAATAGAGGCTAAATTTGACTGACTTCAAAAGTAAGAGAATTAACCAGATGACCTTCCTTGCAGGCGATGTCAACAGAGGCCAGATTTGATTAACTTAAAAATATTTCAAATCACTCGCTATAACATCATTTATTGATTGAGAAAAAACAGTTGTGAAAACTAGCGTTTCAGTCTTAGGGGGCATAAAAGGTAGAATGAACACGAGAACCCTGTTCAATAAGTATTATTTTCTGGTTATAAGACCCTGAAGACATGTTAGATGAGCATGAGGACAATAAACGACATGACAAAATTCTTTAGCAGGACGACATGCAGCCATGGTTGGTCCAAAACGCATGAACACAATAAACCATAAAAAATGCTGATGGAGGCAGGACGAATAAATGTAGCAAACTTATGTGTGATAAGGAAGCAGTAACTTCTGGACTAAGTTTCAAATCTACTGAAGTCAAACCAACAAGAAAAAACATTCATCAGATATGAAGCATTTTAACTAACCAAACAAAGCATATGTGAAGACAGCGGCCTCAGATATAAATGCGCAAGTCCTTCATTGCCACTTTTCAAGCGGAAGAAGTACCCGGCTAGCAAACAACGAAATAAATAACTCGAGAAGAAAAAGGAAGGGCTGGTCAAGGAAAATTAACCGAACCATGTTCAATAATTATCCGTATCTAACACGAGAAAGACAAGGAAACAAGAAGATTACAGGAGACAAATTAAGAGTAATTAGTGAAGGAATCAGCAAAGGTTAGCGCAGCAGCATGGGGAAGAAAGCTCGTGTAGTTCACCCCCAATGTGATCCTGATAAAGCTATGACGACGATCGCGATTCCTGTCGCCCGATTACCCGGACTAACTAGCCTCGGAGTTTCCAAAACTCAGATGCCAAGTGGGCAACCCGATTACGAAGCAGAGAATGGGAAGAAAAAACCCAGATGCTCGTCGGAAAATATACGAACGCAGTTCAAGAAAAACTAGGCGAACAACATATTCGACAATCGAAATGTAATATCGAAAACTCAGAAAAAAAATACTACCGATTCGAGGGACAAGCAAAACCTAAACCAGAACCTCATAATTCTCGAGCAATTCAACGACCATTACGCAGCAAACCACTCGGCAATCAAGTTAAAAGTTAAAAACAACAACAACAACGGCAACAAAAAGAGACTCACCGTCCCCCTTGTTCTGCGTTGATCCAGCACAACCCATTCTTCCGCAGCTGCTTCTCTGGCAGCAATCTAGTCAACTAACTAGTAAAACCCGACGAATATCACAAAATCAAGCAACCGCCATAAAAGCAAAACCCCGCAGCTCCCGCCGCAAGGAAAAAACTCAAAAGATTCCTCGAAGAAAACCGGCACGAGAGAGGCTATAATACACCGAAACTGTTGTGATCAGCAGAGAGGCGGTGACGGCCGTGGGGAAAACGCAAATGTTTGGTCAGAGGGAGGTCAAAATGTCATTGGGTTGGCGGAGCAGCCTGGGCTCTCTCACTTGAGCGCGTGTTTTTCCTCCATTTCTTTTATCTTTTTTTTTTTTTTTTCCACCTACAAACGCCCCCCGCGCTTGTCCTCTAGCGAGCGTGTGATACCAAGTAGTTTTCAACCACGGTCAATGTTTCCAAATCTTTTTTTCTCTTTCTTCACCTTTTCTCATGTGAACCGTCCACCCGATCGACGCGTGGCCACAGATCTTTTTTACCTCCTAAGCTTTCGTTTTGCGATGATATCAAGTTCTTCCTACTTTCGACCACTTCCTCGCTTCCATAATCCCACCATTACTCGTCCGTCTCTTATGTTTTTCCTGATCATTTTCAGTTTCTTTTTGTGTAACTCTTTGTATAATCGCGATGATGATGAGCTTTTGAGTTTTTAGCCGCCAAGTGGTACCCGTGACTTTGATGGCGAAATAATGTAGGACGGTTTAATTGAGTGAGTAGTAGGAGACATGGATATGGAGCACTTTTTTGGTCCACCACGGGACAGTCCTTTTACTTTTTCTGTGGTGCTCTTATGTTTGACAAAAAAAAAAATCATCTTTCTTTCTTAGGCAAGTACGTTAATATTGAAAAATCAGATTATAGTATTTTGGGATAGCTATCACGAATTAAATTATGCTTTTCTGGTTTCGTTGCGTACTTTAAACCCACAACGTGATGATCAGGTTTATCAAACTAGAGCCAACATGACCTTTTTTGGATGCAAAATCTATGGTCACCGTCGTTACCTCATATATAACAAAATATAAGACTAAATGTAAAAGCTAATTAGCACCTAGCCGCCACCCAGGCTTGCAAAACCGCAATGCTCGGACACACACACGTAAGGGCACATGCGCTACGGAGTGTGGCCACGCGCGTTTTCGACAGCCAACCGACCCAAATGCACGGACCGGGGCGCTCGCATGTGCCTAACCACGGGGTTGCATTTTCCTGACCCCCTCATGCATATATAAGACTCACTTAATTGAAATCTGCTTTAGTCTAAAATTGCCTTTCTGGTATATGTAAGTTACGATTTCCCAAATTAACACTTGTCATCTCGCGCGTAATTTCAGCGCCGGCGTTACTGGTCAGGCCTGTAAATATTATTTAGCTGCCTAAAATAGATTACAGCAATTAACGCTCCCAACATTAACCCCTTATTTAAGAACTCCACATGCACCCTTGAAGTCGACGACACTACTCAACAGAAGAACCAGCGCACGCTTGGATTGAGTCTTTTGAACTTCGCAGATGAAGAAGAGTTCGTCCCTTTCAGGGGCCTCTTTGGCCGTCGTTCTCGTCGTCTTTCTCCTCATCTCTTCAGGTAAATATATATATATATATATATATATATATATATATATATATATATACCTGTGCAAGCACTCTTCCTTTTAGATCTTTTAATTACTCTCCTTCACCACCTGTATTTTGTGGTTTTTAATGAATAAAGTTAAATATGGTTGGGGTGTGGTTGGAATTTGTGGCGTGCAGGAGAAATGATCAGAGGAGCGGATGCGTTTCGGACTAAGTACTGCCCACGATCCCTTCCGGGCTGCACAGACAAAGACTGCAACTTCATTTGCCACCAACTCGGCACCGGCGGCTACTGCGCTGACCCCCAGACATGCATGTGCGGCTGTGGCACCCTCTGAAATTGTCCAAACTCTTTTTCGCTCTCTGAACGATGTCGTGAACGATATGTAGTCGATCGTTCACGGCGGATATTAATTAATAATGGACGGACTGCTGTACATGTTATAATGTGCTTCCGTTGTTTGTCAAATAATAAAAGGTCTCGTCGCTGTTAACGATTTAGACTCTAGAGTATCCGTGTTTCGGGTTCTGGTTTCTGTGCTTTGGGTAGGTGCGTATTCATGGGATGCACGATCCTTATAAAATCTCTCGTTTGCTGAAATCTGAAAAAAGAAAAAGAAAAAGAAGAGATAGAGAGAGACATACTTACCTTTCCCAATTAACTGTGCATTACAATATTGAGAGAGAGACACACTTTACGGTATTTTAAAACGTTTTATAATAATTTATAAGACATCACAATATTTAACTGTGCATTACAATATTTTTGTCCACATGCCTTACCTTTACCAATTAAAGTACCAAACTAGGTAAGCTGCACCTCAGCTTTAATTTTTTATTTTGTTCAAATGATTTTGTAATTTGATTGATTTATTGGACAGGTTAATGATGTGGTCTAACATAAAAGTAACCGGATTACACAATGATAATTAATCAGATGCACAGATTTAATTACATCACACAGTTGAGCAACTATGATGATTCGCGCAAGTGCCGTTAATGACTTGCATATCAGCAATTCAGCACCACAGAACAATTTGTAGTGTGCGCCGTCCATTACAAAATGTCGTTTTGCCCAGAGGAGAAGCAACTCATCTACTTATAAAGATGATTCTACTGAACGGCACCGCCATCACCACTATCACCACCACCAACACCGTCACCACCACCACCAACACCGTCACCACCACCACCACCACCATCACCGTCACCGCCACCACCACCATCGCCGCACTGGCCTGTTTCCGTAAACGACTTCCTAATTAACAACAGAAACCCTAAAGCAAAGGGGCTTGGACGCAGAAACTTGGTTTCAGCATAAACCCTTGAGAAGCATTCAAATGCATGTCGCGATCGCCATTCACGAAAAAGCGAAATCGTCCACGAACTCACCCGCCTTCAACGTATCAATATGGTTCTTGCACGTCATGCCAATCACCATCTCCCACGTATCCAAGGTCACAGTATCATGCTTAACTAAACTACACAGAACAGAATCCAGTAGCTCCATTTCCCCTCCCCTGTACAGAGCTTCCAAAAACTTCGTTACACTTTCAGGATGAGGAGTAAAACCCTTGAAAAGCATCTCATCCAAAAGAACAACCGTTTCGTCCAACTGTTTCCCATCGCAAAGGGAACCGAACAATGTACGATAACTTACAACATCAGGGCAGCATTCTCTCCTCGGCATATCTTCAAACAGATCTCTGGCTTCGGTTAATCTGCCTGACCTGCACAACTCGGAGATTATTGTGTTATAACTGAAAACGTCGGGTTTACACCCCTCCTCTACCATCAAGTCGAGGACACCAAATGAAGCTGGGAAATCCTTCTCGCCGCAAAAGCCAGCAATCATGGCGTTGAAAGTTATTGTATCAGGTTTACATCCAATTTGTTTCATCTCTTCCACAATTCCAACAACCTCTCCCTTGCGACCGGCTTTAAAGAGTGCACTGATCAAAGTCGAATAAACAGCCGAATCGAGACCCGTGCTATTGCTCCTTAACAGCTCGTCCTTAAGCTTTAAGGCTAATTCCAGCTTGTTAGCCTTGCAAAGGCCCTTTATCAGGGAAGTGTACACAAAAGCGTTTGGATTTACACGAAAGACTTGCACCATTTCGTCTTTTAACCTGAAAGCCTCGTCCAACATCGAGTTAGAGCAAAGAGCAGAAATCAAGGTTCCGAAAGTGATGACATTTGGCCGAATGCCTTTCTTCCGCATTTCTTCAAACATACTCCAGGCACTATCTAAGGAACCGTTGAGGCAGCACGCATTTATCAGTACGTTATATGTACAGGCATCAGGAACAGCATACTGGTCGAGATTAGCGTAAATGGCTCCGATTTTCTCAAATTCCCGGCAGTTTAATAGAGCGTTCAAAAGGGTATTCAATGACTTGACTGTTCTTTGACATTTGAAGGAAGGTATGCTGTCGTACATACGAAGAGCATCATCGGTCATGCGAGATCTTCCATAATAGGAGATTACATTGCAGAAGAGGATTTCTTTAGGACAGAATCTGGTCTCCTGCTTCATTTGGCCGAGGATCTTTTCCATTTGGTCGAACATTTTGGCGCGACCTAGTTTGGAGATGATGAGGTCGTAAGAGCGACGGCTGTATCGAAAGGATTTCACATCAGAAGGGTTATCGAAAATCTCAAGTGCCACCGCCGGGTTCTTCTCGAGACGGAGGAGGGAGGAGAGTCTGAAAGGTGAAAACTTCCTCAGATTTTCCATTCAATTAGAGAGAGTAAAATATCGGAAGCACCGCCGACGCTAAGTATGGGCGGGAACCGTTTGGTCCGTTCAGTTATCACTTATCAAGGAATCGCGATTCATCATGACACGTGGACTGGTGCCAGTGCGAGGCACTATAGTATGAGCATGGTAAAGTTTGCCGAACATTTTAGTAAAATTGTCGGACCTTCCAGATTCCCGCGACTTGGTGGCCTACGTTTGCTGATGCTTCGAAATATCAATTATGATGCACTTCTGATCAGCTACCTCTTGTGGTGAAAATGGAGTGCTGCTGTGCTTCGACGGCGCCCCCCTCGATGGTGCTCTTCAGTGTTCAGGTACTTATCTACGTCTTTAGTTGTTCGAGCTTTCTCATCGAACTTCGATTACACTGAAAATTTTGTAGTGAATTTACCGGCAGAAGGTAATAAAATGGAATCGAGGGTCGAGATGATTTAAGATACTGAAAAGCTTGACACCTCTCAAAGCTAATATTTTGCAGAGTTTTTCTTGCTCGCAAGTTGATAGTGTGGATAAGAGGTTTCTTGGAAGACACAGGGTGCCAGCTCTCAAAGCTAAACAGTTTCTTCACCTCAATGACCAAACAAGTCCTTTTCGTTATCAAAAGAAAATATCTCCCATCTCTCGAAGAGAATCAGGATTTGTTATTGCAGAAGCTGGTAGGCAAAATTGGGATTTTGGCAGGTTTCTGAAAACGTTATACTTTTTCAATGGTCCGCCTTCTCCAGCCAAGGTTGGACTCAGGATATTCCTCAAAATGCCTTTCAAAATTAAATATATTTGTATTTTTTTTTAGCATTGATAACTGTCATATTGAAGCTTGTAACTTCTTTGCAGTTTATTGAGTCATTAATACAAAAGTTATCTAGTCCTTCTATGGAACCAGAAAAGAAAATGGGAACTTCTGAAGTTATTCTTGTCGCTGGAGCTACAGGTGGTGTGGGACGAAGGGTAGTTGACATCCTACGCAGTAAAGGGTATCCTGTTCGTGTGCTGGTATAATACTGTATCCATGTTTTTTCCTTGTTTGCTTACAGCTATCAAGTGAAATGCTTATTTAATTTTTCCATCTTTGTAATGTTCTTTTTTCTGTTTCCTTGTCCATGCACTTAGGTCAGGAATAAAGAGAAAGCAACAAGGATGTTGGGCCCAGATATTGACATGGTAAGCCTATTTGGTGAAGCTACCCTAACAAAGTTCCAATTCAATGTTTTATATTGGAAATCTCATTAGGGCAACTCCAGTCAAAAGCTCACGTTTATTCAATCATCATGGATTTTACTGGTCTAATTAATGTGTTTGTATGAATGGTCCACAAAAAAAGTATCTGCGAGGTACTCGATCGAAGCTAAGAGTGGGCGAAGGGAGCTCTGCATATAGATCTTAATAACATTTTATGTTACTTGACATGGTGGTAGTTGTGCTCCTAATACTTGTTCATCATGTTAGATTGTTGGAGACATTACTAAGGAGAGCAGTCTTAGTCCAGAATACTTCAAAGGAGTTAGGAAAGTCATTAATGCAGTCTCTGTCATTGTTGGTCCTAAGGAGGGGGATACTCCTGACAGGGAAAAGTACAGACAAGTATAGCCTTACTTTGTTCACCATTTTCCAAATGAAGCTCTGTTTCTTCTCCCATGTGTTAATGAGAACATTTCTTCTCTCACAGGGAATCAAATTCTTTGAACCAGAGGTAGTGCTCCATTCATCCCTGAATATATCATTTTGACTTTTGATTTGATCCTAAAGTGTAAAAGACTATTAACTCTTTGTGCATGTAGATAAAAGGAGATTCACCTGAAAAGGTTGAGTACATTGGAATGAGAAATTTGATCAATGCTGTCAGAACAAGTGTTGGACTCCGTGATGGGAAGTTGTTATTTGGGCTTGAAGGTAGGCTATCTAATTGATTAAAAATCAGCCGGCTTTGGGACTTTGAACACTCTTGTGATCCTCTGGTGTAGGTATTTTAGTGTGAAGTGCCATCAACCTCTGGTAGTTATACTTAGCAGCATATTAACAATGGCAGCAACCTAATCCTGTAAACCATCCTAATTTAATATCTATAACCAGATACTCCACTTTTTTGTTCATCTAGGTAATTCTTCCACACAGTTGGTTTGGGGAGCCCTTGATGATGTAGTCATGGGAGGTGTTAGTGAAAGCACATTTCAAATTGATCGCACGGGTGGGGAAAATGGTGGACCTGTTGGGCTGTTCAAAGGTTCTATCCCGTCAACCATGTGCTCCAAGGATCATGTCCAATATAATTTTAAACAGTAAAGCTTCAAATTTTGAAAATGCATATATTTTCTTTGCTTTTCCAGGCAATGTTTCCACTGCCAACAATGGAGGGTTTACTAGTATCAGGACAAGGGTAATAGCTGTGCCTCATGCTTATTGATATGTACTATGGTGTCACTATTTAAAAGCTTTCATTTTAGTAGTAACACATGATAAGTTGATAACTGTTTTCTATATTAATGCTTGCAACATTATTGAGCTTTTTTGTCATAACATATTTATTGGAGTAAGTGGAAATTTCTTGCTTATTTTCACAAAAATTGGCATACACTAGAATTTTTCTGTGCCTGAGGACCTTTCTGCATATGATGGCCTGGAGCTACGATGTAAAGGAGACGGCCGCCGCTATAAGCTTATTGTCCGAACAAGTTCTGATTGGGATACTGTGGGCTATACTGCTAGCTTTGACACTGAGAAGGACAGCTGGCAGACTGTGCGTATCAAATCCAGTTTATTGCTTTCCTATGCCTCGTACTGGCTGGCAATATCAGTCTTTTCATTTTGTTTTTGCCTTTATGATAACCTCTTACTTCTTTACTTTGGTAATTTTTTTTCGTAGATACGGCTTCCATTTTCTTCTTTGAGACCGGTATTTCGAGCACGAACTGCGCTAGATGCTCAACCATTTGATTCAAGCAAAGTGGTCTCACTGCAGGCATGAGTTTTTTCCTGGTTCCCCTTACTGTTCTATCTTTTTGTCAAAATTTTTATATGCTTTCAAATTCAACAGCAACATCCAATTTCAGCTCATGTTTAGCAAGTTCGAATATGATGGAAAGCTCAACCCAACTTTCAATGAAGGTGCTTTCGAGCTTCCCCTGGCAAGCATCAGGGCGTACATGAAAGAACCAATCACACCAAGGTTTAAGTGGCCCATTTGCCTTATTATTGTGCTTGATTCTCTATGCTTTAGATATCTATGACTTACTCCGTGACATTATTGCAGATTTGTACATGTTGGCTCTGCTGGGGTGACACGACCAGATCGGCCTGGACTTGATCTAAGTAAACAACCACCTGCTGTTCGCTTGAATAAGGACTTGGGATTTATTCTCACATTTAAGTTGAAGGTTACAATCTCTCATGGAAGTTCTATTTTTAATTGTTCTTTATCAGCAATGAGTAGTTTTCTGAGATTTGTCAAATACATGTTCATGTTTTTAGAGGCTCACATTTACCATTTCTAAGCAAGTCTATAGTTTTTCTGGTTAACACTGAAAAGATCCAACCTGGACTGCATGGTTGTGCATTGGAGCTAACGTGAAGTATGCTTTATTTTAATTTTTCCATTGTATTCTCATGCCAGGGGGAAGATTTGATCCGGGAAAGTGGAATTCCTTTTACCATTGTAAGGCCTTGTGCTTTAACGGAGGAGCCTGCTGGTGCCGATCTCATTTTTGATCAAGGTGACAACATCACGGTACTATCTTAACCAAGGAAACTTTAGTAATCTTTCTGAGTGTTTTTATGTTTACTTCTGTACCACATTTGAAGAGGAAAAGCTGAATCATAGAATCATAACACTTGAAGATAATCTCAAGAGTACGTCATGGCTGCAGGGGAAGATATCAAGGGAAGAGGTAGCTCGCATTTGTGTTGCTGCTCTTGAAAGTCCACATGCATGTGATAAGACATTTGAGGTGGGTCAGGTGGTTTGGTCATGGTCTTGATGACATCATATTCTATATGCACAATATATAAAGTATACTAATGCTAATGCATTCAGTTATTCGTAAATGATCAATTACATGTCCATTAAAAAACATATTCATATAGAATCTGATTACAAGAGTATTAAGGTTGGATTTTGTTATTCTCCCTATGGGAAATGCATTCTGTAGGAGCTTCAGGTAAGGGATTTGCATTTTGTCCATCCCATGTTCTGACAGCTCTACGCCAGCCTTTTAGGTATTTTAATAGCTCAAACAATGGTATCAGATTCTTGATATCTTTTATTACGAAGTTGTGATTTCGATTATGTTGCATTGGATACTAGTGTGTGCCCTTGCACGTGTGAGCGGGTCAATGTGGTTGTGGTTGAAATTACTAGTACTTTACTGCACAGTAGTTCATTTGAATCTATTTATTTTACTTTCAAAATGAATACTCATTGCGACAAACAGAGTTGATTTAGCACAGATGTGTCAACCAGGATAGATCACAATTTCTATGTTAATGGATGACACAGCCCTATGTTGAATGTTTTACCATGATGCAAATGAATTTGTGCTGCTGACTCGAGTTTACAATTATCTATCTTCTTACAAACATGGACACACGATCTCCTTTTGTAATTTGCTTTTTGTTCCCAAATGTGACCGGTCTCTTCTGGTTTGTATGCAGGTCAAAAGTGTAGTTCCATTTAATGAGCAATTTACGGTGGACCCTGAAAATCCTCCCCTTGAGAAGGACTACGACGAGTACTTTCTGACTCTGAAGGAAGGAGTCACTGGAAAAGAAGCCTCGGAGAAAGCCCCGGTTCCAGTTTGAGTACTCTTACAGATCCAGATACTACAAACTGCAAATAACAGCGTAGCATATACAAATTCAAGTTGTTCTTCTGTAATCAAAACGACTGTCGTCCCTTTCCAAAAGTTGAAAGAAGAGAAGAAAAAGGTCATGATGACGTGATAAAGAGGCTCATTGAAATCAGAGTCGTTAAACATCTATTCGTGTTCGTCCATTTTAATATAGCTTTTCATTATTATATTAGTCACTTTTCTGCAAAAGGTTGTGATTATAACGTTCGGAGATCTAAAACTTCGAGTCGATAAACTTCTCTTTTAGTATTCAACTAGTACTGTGTCTGGAGATCTTAAAAGCCCATCACACCATCCTACTTAGCCTATGCAGTTTATCAGCAGGCAATGCGAGCATGTTCCGCTAGTTCTTATATTTTATATGATGACATTGAATATATAATAATACCGAGGATCATATGATATGAGGCAGTAGATAGAAACAGTACACGTGCTCAAGAGTGGTTGAAGTGAATCGTCTTGTGGGCTGCTTCTCCGACGAAATATGTCATCTGTTAAAGTTCTTACACATCGTATGAGATGTTATTTAAATGTAATCAAAACGTGGAAGTGATCTCTCTGACCCAGTAAGAGCATTCTTCAATGGAAGGCCCTGTTTCTGTCATTAAAACTGGGGAAAGAAGCCAATTGCCCCGTCCCAAAAACTCTCTCGTAAATGAACGGGAGGTGGCGCCTTCTGTGGCTCTGTCTTCGCCTTCCTACCGTAGACTGTCGATCTTGGTTCGGCCAACTGTACGCGCATACACATTTGCGTGTTCAATTGTCCTCATGCATTTGTACTCTTCCCAGAACTAGATCAGCTTCCGTGGTCAACAATGAGGTATAAACTCAAAGAACAAAAGAAAGAGAAAGAAATAAAAAAGCTCTGGGTGAATCTCTGGCAGAGTGAGCATTTTCTTTCTTTCTCGTTTTCTCTTTCCCTCATTCTGAGCTCTTCTCACATGATGGATGACCTTTGAGAAACCATGTGGACGACATTGACATACTGCTGATTAGACATACTGGTATATATATTTTAACGAACTCTGATACAATATCTGAAGTGGCCACAGTACAGAGTACAAGCTTGAATCGCAACTCAGAAAATAAATTTCGTAAAGATGAAAGCAACAAGAAAGAGTACCCTGCAACAGAGTTTTCATTTCATGTTGCAGAAATTCCCTCATATAATATAAATTATGGGGTCGTAAATTAGTAGAAGCAAGAGATGCCAAAGTCTTGAGGTTGTAGATTGGAAGAGCAGAGTGATCGCCCAAGAATTCTGGAAAGGACGTCTCAATGCCGATGTGAAATAATCGAACTCCGAGGCAGATGTCATGATGCAACGGCGAAGCCATCTCCTAATTTCTTGTCGATCATGGCTTCTACTCTCTCTCTTTTACCGAAGGAGAAGTGGCCACATCCTGAACACCTCAAGAGCAGCAGAGGTGCCTTGCGTTTTCTGTCCAGCGCCCGAAGCTTCTCCAGCATTTCCCTGTCCGTGCAGATGTTCCCCGGGGAATTGAGGAACGCCGTGCGGCGCACGGGGGGAGACCACAGTCCGCTCCTGTCGTAGTCGAAGTCGAATTCCGACCGGTCGGAGAATTTCCCGAGCAGTTGATCGGAGACCGGCCTCGGTACAAATTGGATCCTTATCGGAGAAGAAGACGACTCGGTCGCGTTGGAGAGCCTGGACACGGCCGCCATCGACGAGAACAAAAACTCAGATCCAAAAATCCTGGTGGAAACTACTCAACAGAGGGAGGCGGAGTTGAATTTAGAGGCGAAATGATGACAGGGACGATGGACAGGACGTGGGTCGCATGATTAAGTTGATTTAACAAAGCGCCCACCCCTTAATCTGACTCACAACAGAAAGTACTTGTATCGGCGTTCAACCAGAGGAAATAACGGAAACAAATTAACGCCATTAAAGCACCTACCGGTTTAGTCGTCGAGGAGGCGTAGGCAAATTCATCTGACGACATTTCACATCCGGAATTTACAGCTTTTTTCCTTCTCTGGAGTTTAGAGAACAGAGAGACCCAATCTCCCATGATGGGATTCCTTGCAGTCGTCACGATATTCCCGCATATATATATTTGGCTCTTTTGGCTTCTGCAATCTGCATCGCGGTTAGCGTTCGGAAAGGAAAAAAAGAGAAAAAAGGACCAATATTATCGATTATTAGCTTCGAGTGAAAGTGAGAAACTCGCTAGTGCGGGTGTTCGTTTTTTCACCTCGGAAGCAGCAGCAGCGTATGTCAGGCATTCAATTCTTTCCTCGTAGTCACGTCGATAAACAGAGATCCACGGAGCACAATCGTTTCACAACGAGTCAATTATCTCAAAGCTCCAGAAACGATGATTGGAAAGATTAGGTAATGGGAGGCAGCCTTCTTGAATGACGATGATGATGAGTCAGTCACCTTCGCCGGTTATTTGAATGGGAATTGGGAAGGTGGTGGCGGACACTGGAGCGTGAAGAGGAATTTTGTGTGGGTAAAGGTGTCGTGTTCTTCCGGTGGAGATGGGGTTCTCTCTGTATTTGTCATGCAGAGGAGTTTTAGCCTTTTCGAGTGGTGGGCGCAGCACAAAAAAAGCCTTTCTTCTTATCTACCTTTTGCTTCAATCATATCTGGTCGAGTTTCTGTTTTTTAACGCTTGCTTTGGCCTCTCTAGGCTCCAAGACAAAGACCCAGAAGTAGAAGACCACCTTATTATGTCCAACAACCTTACTCTGCCAGAGGTTCATAATTCATTGGGCTTTTCCCTGTGTTTCCACTAGTGCTGCTACACACATGGCTCGGTCCCAATTCCCAACTGGTTTGGCCAAAACTGACCACTGTGACGAAGCTGCCTTAAAACTCAAAGCATTTTGAACTTGTCCGTGTGAAATATTAGGAGGGGTAAGAGGAAACCTGGTGAATTTTTTTTTTATGGATTCTTCATTCTTCCTTCCATTCAAAATTCGATCTTTTTTTATCTCCTCCTCTTAAAAATTTAGGAATAATTTGGTAATAAAATTGCTTTAGTAATCCAATCCAGAGTTTGTTAAATGGTGTAAATATCTGATATTAACTAAATATATCCCAAAACACTAAATTCTGGGAATCATATAGACAGAGGAACTGGAAGAGAGTGTCCGCAGTCCGTGCCCGTTTTATTAATCCAAGTATGTCCGAAGCTCCCTCAACTTTCCCTTTCTCTCTGTCTTCATACAGTTAGCCTCATCGGCCGCGGCAGCGCCCACGAACAGAAATGACTGTTCAGTCCTGTAAGCGAATTACCGAAACAGCCTCTCTCTCGGCCAATCAACTATAACCAGTCCATTGTCCTTTTGAACCATTTCGTCATTTCGACACGTAGCTATCGACCTCGAGTGCCACCTCTGGAAAAAGGCCGCCTCTTTACCTTCGCCGTTGGAATCCAACCAAGCCGACAGAAATCTCAAATTTTCGGCTACAAAAAGGAAGCAGAGAGAAGAGAAGAGCAGAGCAGAGGGAGCTTTGAAAAAACAAAGACAAAACTTCGGAGACTCATATCTCTTCTTATAGGATAGAATAAAGAAAGGGGGCGGTTTATTCTTCTTGGATTTTTTCTTCTTTTCATCTCTTCTTCTTGTTCTTTAGAGGAGGAAGTAAAATGGCTGCTTATAGAGCCGAGGACGACTACGACTATCTGTTCAAGGTGGTTTTGATCGGCGATTCCGGCGTCGGAAAGTCTAATTTGCTTTCTAGGTTCACCAGAAACGAGTTCAGTCTCGAGTCCAAGTCTACGATCGGAGTCGAGTTCGCTACCAGGAGCTTGAACGTTGATGGAAAGGTTATCAAAGCTCAGATTTGGGACACGGCGGGCCAAGAGAGGTAATCTTCCCGAATCCCACTCGAGCTTTCACGTTCTGATCTTGCCTTTGGTTCTTTAAACCTCACTGGGATTTCTAGGATGAAAGCAGACGTCGAAAGATGAATTTGCCTTTCTTGCTTTTTTAAAGATTGGCGGGGTAGTATATAGAGATCCATTTTTGAGTTCAAGATCTGAGACTGCCCCTCTACGTGCTCCTAAATCTAGAACATATGCCTAAACTCGGGGTTGTTTTCGTAAATATGACCAGATCTATGGCTTGAAACTGTTGTTTGTGGTGGTACTTTCTAGTGGATCTTCCTTGTTTCGTCATTTTTGTTTTCTTCCCCTGTAGTCACAGGTTAAGGCTCGTTCGATAGCTATTATCAAGGACAACTTAGGTCTCAACTGATGAAATCTCCATTTGCTATTGGTTAGGGTTTCGTTAAGAGTGAGGTTAAAGTACTGATTTTTACAGGAGAGCAAGTAGTTTCCCTTTTCTGCAACCATGACAGGTTTGGAGGAGTGTGAGTTGTTTGTGCCATCATTTGGTTGACGACATACATTACCTACGTGCCTCTTGCCCTTAAAGGTGGCCGGGGTTTATGTAATATTCACAAGGACCTCTTGTGATCTCTTGGACATCCATATAAGTTAACTAACTATTTTGTGTGCTGGAAACTTATTGATGCAGTGTGGATTGTGGGGAGGGTGGAAATGGAGGTAGATGCAGTTTCCCGCATTCTGTAGAAAAAGACTTGATATTACTTGTAAAGTTGGTCAGTTCATTATATGTTAAGAAGAATTGCCTGGAACTTTTTTCTACAAGAGGTTATTTAAAGTAATTTTTTTAATTCATAAGTTGAGAGCTATAGTTTGTAGAGAATAGAATCATCACGGCTGGCCTCAACCTGTGAAACTGGATTTGACACCAGCAGCTATTCTGAAGAAAACTAACAGAAATTCCTTTAAACGAAGATGTTACCTATTGTGGTTTTGGGTCCTTGAAGCTTAACGCCCCGGCTGAAAGCCATTAGTGAAGGAGTTTGTCAGAGAGATGAGGTAGGTAAAATGATAGGAAGGTCATGCTAAGATAGTCGTGATTTACACTTTTTGTAGGGCATAACAATGAACTTAACAAAACGAATAAAGCTGTAAAATTGATTAAAACGTCATGCAATTAGGAAGAAAATGAATTTTCAAAAAAAATGTTAGGAAGAAAATAATATTTTCCATCCTTATCTAAATATTTTCGTTTGCCACAAAAATTATATAAGCTGTGGTCAGCTTGTTGTGTGGACTGTGTTCCATCTATCCGTTCGTTGATTTGTATAAGAATCTTCTGGAACTTTTGGAACAAATTATTTATATTTTCTTCAGAGTTTGCTTCAGAGCTTCAACCTGAAATTGCAGACCTCTTTGGTTAATCAATATCTTTTTGTTGGCTTCCACGTAATATTCTCATGATTGGACCGGCTGAGGCATTTGACCATTGCACCTTGAAGAGCCTAGTTTGTATTTGAATTTGATCAGATCTAGAGATTCAGATTATAATCTTTATCTTAGAATGAAAATCTGAACAAGTGAAGCTGAGCATAGCTCAATAGTAACACCAGGGTTGTGTTGTCGAGAGGTCTCGGGTTCGAATCTCTTGGAGTACGAAGTTCATTGTTGCAGCCCATGAAGTAATCCCACAAGCAATGGAATCAATCTCTTCAAAAAAAAAAAAAAAAAAAAAAAAAATCTGAACAAGTTCACTGGAAGTTTTTTCGGAGTATGTGTTTCAAGGTGTTTTCTTATTTGAGGAATCATGGGGGAGAAGCTGTCATTTGGTGATTTTGTTCCCAGATATCCTTTCAAAAATTTTTAATCTCTCAATAGTTAATGTGAATTTTCTAAATATTTGTTTCCTTGGTTTTGGTAGGAATAAATCTACATGACCGGGATTTGTTGTATACTTAGGAACATTTGTTTATTTTGTTATACTGCATGAGCAAGATTTTTTATGCAGTCAGCGGTTCTTCGGGTTTGCATTGAATTGGGATTTTCATGGAATACCATTCCATCCCGACCACAAAAACACGGGGACAGGTTTTTACTTTCAGCCCTGTGGATCAGGGACAGCTTTTGCAAAAATCTGACCAACAGATTTTTAGTGATGCTACATAATCACATTTGTTTAAATGACAAAAAATTAAGTTTTTCGATGTCTAACTATTTCAAAACCAAATGAAAAACTTGTATATCAGATGTTTTTATTAAAAAATATTCTATGATCCTGTGTAACTATTTGATTATATTTTTACTGCGTCTATACTTTTACTATTTATTCTTTCATTTCAAAACATTCAAACTCCATTCCATGACTATATTGGCCTCTTTATATTATTTTGTCAGCCACTTCAAAACATTCAAACTACATTATTTTTTAATGTGTTCACATTCAAAAGCCTTGGTTTTTTTGCTTTTGACTGGAAAACATGATAACTGCAAAACGTGGGATGGGTTTCATATGAAGATAAGGTGTTTTCGCAAGGTTAACGGAATGTGCATCTCAAATAAAATGTACTGCTATGGCCGCTCTCTTGTCTTCAGAACATCTTATGGCATTTCCCTTGTTAGAATGCCTGATTTTAAGGTGTTTTCGCATATCAGAATAATAAATCTGCTCTCTCAATAATTTTAAAGTCCAGTAGCTTAATTCTTCTACTTGATTTTCTTTTGGTATTGACACAAGATGATATGTGTTTTGGTACTTTGTTATGACTAGGAGTGGACAAATGAAAGCATGTTTTCTTGGTTGAGCAAGTTTTCTTAGTTAACATTGATTTCGTTTCTGAGCATCACTTGCCTTGTTTGTGTCGTGTGTATTCTAATATTTTGCTAGTCTGTAGTGACAAAGTAGTGATGTTTCCTCGGTCATTTGGTCTCTAAAACTGTCACATCTTACGAAGCGAGAATTTTGTATTTTGTTTTTGGGGAATAAAGAACATTATTGTTGTTGGTTGTGGAGGTCTTTGGTGACTTGTAAGTGGAGTTGTATGGTCCTGCGAATTGGACGGAGTTGGGATTTAATAAGCTTTTTAGTTGGTCGACCTGCATCTCATTTTTTTTTTTTTTTTTTTTTTTTTTTTTTTTTTTTAAGAGTCCTGCAAATTATAAGTGTTAGGATTTTTAGTATCTTCAGTTGCTAGAATTACAACTTTTTTAATTTTTTTTATTATTTCACCTATGCTTCATCTTTTACCTACTATTATCTTCTTTTACATCATTTTGAGTTATAATTTGATGTTCAAAAACAGATACCGTGCTATAACAAGTGCTTACTATCGAGGAGCTGTTGGTGCCTTACTGGTCTATGATGTTACTCGTCATGCTACATTTGAGAACGTTGAGAGGTGGTTGAAGGAGTTAAGGGATCATACCGACCCTAACATTGTTGTCATGCTCATTGGAAACAAGTCTGATTTGCGCCATCTTGTTGCTGTCTCTACTGAAGATGGAAAAGCTTTTGCAGAGAGGGAATCTCTCTACTTCATGGAAACGTCTGCTTTGGAAGCTACAAATGTGGATAATGCATTTGCTGAGGTCTTAACTCAAATTTATCGAATTGTGAGTAAAAAAGCAGTTGAAACTGGGGATGAGGGAGCAGCAGCTGCAGTCCCCAGCAAAGGGGAAAGGATAAATGTGAAGGACGATGTCTCTGCCTTGAAAAAGGTGGGTTGCTGCTCGACTTGAGGACATTGACATTGAGGTGCTGCATCTCATTTCATGCGAGCGGTAGTCACCTTTTCAAGGGTTTTTACTATGCATGTTGTTTAGCATAGAGAGGAGAGAGGAGGGAAGACTTTCTTTTTTGTTGAACAGCAGAGGATCTTCGAGTAGGAACTGGGTTGTTAAGCTTGTTGGTTTAGTTAGTTGAAATGATGGCTCCAAATCCCGGAAGAGTAACTGTATTTGTGTCCGCGGAATCGGACTTTTCAAGCTGAAACTGGTGTGGAAGCGTTGTCGAGTAGATGAGAATGTCCCACGCAATGGAGAGTGCCTTACATACGTAACCCAATATTTTTTAAGTAGTTGTTTTCAAAGACATGATTCTTGATTAAATTTAGCCTGTGTAAACCGTTTCCATTTATTGTTGGTTGTTTCTAGCTCTAAACTTCTACGGTCTCTAACCTTTTAACTGTATTGGGTATGATCTGTTTGACGGACTAGATGTTTGCTGTTAACAAGTAAATATATGTTTTTGTAATGCGTATCCGTGGGGCCTCTGAATGAGAAGAAGAAGGAGAAAGAAGAAGAAGAGTCTTACAAGAGTTGGTGTCGTTGTTTTTGGCAGTCCAGGTTCGTTAAAGGCGAAAAAGACGTTGATCTTGGACTCTTCCAAAATGTGAAGAAAACCAACCGGGGCAATGTAGATGACGAAGTGACGTTAGGAAGGGAAAGAAGTAACGTTCCAGGCTTCTCGGCACCTTCAAAAATCAAATCCCTGAGACGGTGTGGCCCGTCTGAACAATGAGCCACGTATGTCAAAGTGCTTCTAGACTGTCGGCTTGTCGACCATCGAGATTTGAGAGTCTCGAGTCCCGCTGCGTGCGGCAGTTGTGTGCGTTATGCCTGCGTGGACTTTGATCGTTTATGCAGTTTCACGGTCTTAAATTTTTAATTCTTCATTTAATACCGAAAAATAAGGAAGCCTGTGAAAATGTGTTGCGTCCCTCAGTTTTAACTAAGTTGTCTCTCGAGCAATCAAATAAGTGCATATTTTTATCAGGATACAAACGTATAAGGCTTGTTGCATTTTTAAGGTGATCGCAAACGATTCAATTAGTCTCTCTCTCTATGTATCTCTTGTCGACAACCGGAGCCTCAATTTTCTTATGACAAGAATAGAATGAGCATACCCATCATACAGCAATCTGTTTCCTTTTGAACAACGCATCGAGACTGCTCCCACTGCACGTAATTGATCCACAATATCTGAAATGTCAATCCCGAAATGCTAATAAAAAGTGAGACATAAACTACCCGGACAAAGTAAGCTAGCGGTGAGCCAGATTCAACGCAGGAAATCTCATCAATCCTCCGATCCGTAGAGATATTCCCCAGGATCTTTAAATCATTTTTAAAGTTAATTCAAAGAACATGTAACGTAATGAGCTTCGAGGCCGATGGATGAATTGAAAACCAGGACCAGGTTCAAGGAAAATAACTCGAAACCGTTAAACTACGAACAGTGCTATTCTGCTACTTCAATTCAATGCATTTCCCTTGAGAAACTAAAACTAATCGTCTCACAGGGGAGAGTCATGAAGCACGTAATCCATGATGACGTCTGTGTGTTGGGGCTGATCTCTCCATGCATTCACATGTAACACCTTTGCAGGCTGCACAGGTAATTAATATTTCTTCCTGCAAAACACATCTTGGACAACTGGGGTTCTTCCAAAGAGTCGATTAAAATATATACTTATCCATGTGTGGGTTTGGTTGCTTGAAAAGCTCCGCCCACCAACTCCTCTGTATGCACAAACAACCTCTGACTCTAATCACCTCCTCATTGCCCTTATGAATCCTCCTCACTACTCTTCCGCAACGACTTTTTCAATGATCCATTTAATGGCGCGCGCCTTGATTGGCTGCAGCATTTGCTCTGATTCAGATCATCGATCGAATTAACATATATATATATATATATATATATATATATAGAGAGAGAGAGAGAGAGAGAGATCCACGTTCATACCCATATCCGCGTATGAATTACTGAGATCTCGATCTCTCTCTCTCTTACTATATATCTCAGAAAAAGAACAAAAAAATAACGAGTACATGTAAACGGCTCGATGCATGATTGGCTTCGTTAGAAAATGGAAGAAGAGGCGGACAGCACGTGAAGAGGGGAGCCGTCCGGGAGACGGAGGTTGACGCTGATTACAAGGAGATTAATACACCATCTGCATTGTTTTTTTTTTTTAATAAAGGTATCAATGGAATGGACCCCTCTTTTATTTTGGACTTTTACACTCAAAACTCCAAGTCTCCAACCGAAGCAGTAAAGTTAAAAATCCCGTCCTTTTCGTTTTAGAAATTGCAGCATATTCTTTTCTCTCTCCCCCGTTTGATCACTCGCTGTATCGATCTATCTACCTCATCTACGAAGTCCGATTGGGCACCACGAACCGCATTTCTTCCAATTTTTTATATTCAGCTCCGAGGGGGAAGAGAAGAAGCGCCACCGAAGAAGAGACAAACAAACGAGGAGGAGGGGATGCGCGCGCGTGACGCCTGGTGGTCACCTTATCCCGTGCTCCCGCACCAGGGGGCCGTCCTCAGAGTACTCTCCTTCCCCTCCCATACCCCTCGTCGGAAAACCAAGGAACACTCCGGCAGCTCCCCGAGGTCCGCGAACAGCGACTCATCCTCCTCTCCCATCGGGAACATGATCGCCGCCGCCGTCTCCCCCGAGACGCGGCCTCCGCCGCGGCAGATGGGGCTCTGGAGCACCGGGTCCTTGCCCGGCGACGAGGACACGTCCGAGAACCAGGTGAAGTCGTCGGAGAGGAGCGCGTCGTCCGTCAGGTCGGGGGGGAATGATGATCTCTCGTCCGGCTCGATGTCGGTCGGGTTGGAGAACACCGCCGCCGCCGTCTCCTCCGGCGGGAACTGCTGCGCCGGGGCCGTCGTGCCGGGCGCGGCGGCCGCGGCCGCGGCGGCCGAAGACGAGGCGGAGGAGGAGGAGGAGGCGTTGCGTGAGGTGGGCCAGGGGTGGTTGTGCTCGCAGGCATAGGTCACGACAAGCATGGTGGGATCCACTCTGCTCCGCT
Organism: Aristolochia contorta; assembly: GCA_022405105.1. Classification (NCBI taxonomy): domain Eukaryota; kingdom Viridiplantae; phylum Streptophyta; class Magnoliopsida; order Piperales; family Aristolochiaceae; genus Aristolochia; species Aristolochia contorta. Next base: position 1,534,510 of record CM039667.1, on the reverse strand, counting down.
CGACTTGCTTCCTCGCCGGGCACCCTTTGGAACTGCTGCATCGGTAGTATCCCCTGTACTCATTCGTCGATTCAGCTCTATATCAATCCCAGGCCAATTAAACTGAACAAAATTAGTGAAAAAATCACAAAAGACCTGATTTTGCTGCTTTAACTAATCGACTTGGTTTTCGTGCTTGCTCCGAAGAACAACAACAAACAAGAAGAATCGCATACATACGATGATTGCGCAGTACTGATCGTAAATTAGACGCACGGCCGTTTAAGCTGGTTCGGCCGCCGGGGGAAAGAAAAGGAAAAGAGTATCGTGACTCACTGCATTTGCAGATTCCTGCTACTCCCAGTGAATTTGTCACCAGCTGACTCGCCAGCGACAAAGAGACAGTTGAATCGTCCAGAAAAAAAAAAAGGACGAAAGAGCAGCGTCGTCCATGTCGGAGGTAGCAGAGAGAAGAACACAGAAATTAACAAAAAACTACCTGGGATAGGGGGATCCTTTGATGGGCTTCTGGCCGTACTTCCTCCACGCCCAGGAATCGGAAGGGGGAGCTCCTTCCCCCTTGAGCCGCGACCCCTCCACCTCCGCGATCGGTACGGACACCACCCTCTTCTGTACCGCCCTCCTGCTGTAAAAAATCACCGCAATTTCTCATCACTACTACTACTACAACTACTACTACTACTCGTCGGGAGAATTTCTTTCTCCGGGAGCTCGGCCGGAGGCGACAGAGATATTAATAAATAAAAAGTAAATTTTGAGCTCTGTTAGACGATCGATTCACTAATTAAATAACGGGTATATATGGATGGTCACACACTTACCTTCTCTTGGGCGAAGACAGGACGGCCAACTTGCCGTCCGGAACCCCGCCGGAGAATGCGGAGCCGGAGCTATTGGTCTCCGGCGTACTCGTCGGCTCATCCCGGTCGCCGACATAAGGGCTACCGAAACCCCCGTCCATCCCAATCCGATTGACGTATATACAGATAGATAGATAGACCAATTGGAGAGAGAGAGGGAGATTAACGTCCCAGAGCGGCTCCGTCGATCGCAGTCGACCTTAATTCGACACCACGACCGGAGACGGTAGCAAATGAATAATCTTGTACTAACGTCGATAAAGGAGGGGAAGAGGCCGCCGGAGAAGAAGGAGAAAGGAAGGGAGGGAGCTAAGAATTGGAATTTGGAATGGAGAGGAGAAGAAGAAAGAGGCAAAAGAGAGGGGGGCCAAAACAACAAACATATAGCCGGCTTTTAATATTCATATATATCGGCCGTCATGCTGACAGATGGACAGTAAATTTATAGTTTATGAGGGACGTGCGAGCAAATATCCCAACTAAATATTGCCTACTGAAGACGACTCTTTCGATTTAGATATTCAGATGACAAAATGGAAGGGTGACCCCACCGACCCACTGACCCACCCACACAATAAAACCAGGCCCCCCTCCCCCTTCTTCTTTCTCGTCTCATCAACGACACCGGATGCACTCCCACGTTTTCTTTTTAACTATACGCGCATACACATCGGAATCCGGTGTATATATAAAACATTAACGTTCCTTTCACGTGGCCCAACTCATCTGGTCCCGAAATTGATCCCGGTTCAGTACCGCTTCAGCTACCAAAACCCTGCTACCTCTAATATGATCCTTAACACTGGCCTCCCCATCGAGTTCCCACTAACTAATTAACGACTTCTCCAGAGCTGAGTTATGATATCCACTCGGTACGTACGTATGCAGAAATAAAATAACATGCAATATATATATGGGTGTAAATTAAACGACCGGTTCCTGCTCCGGCTCAGATGGGAACGGAGTAGTGGACATTTATTGCATGTAATGGATCAAGGTCTATAATAGCCTCCTAATTGTTTAATTCCCCGGCTTTGACTTTACCCAGCATCTTTATTAATGCATGAATCTCTCCTCAGCGATGTATCATCCTTAATTTGTCAAACCACCACGATCGATCCACAATTCCAGTTTCAAGGAATGGAAACTT